>SJYC01068211.1:0-19720 GCA_006408675.1 Madoqua kirkii | reverse complement strand
TCAAGAGGCAGGTCAGGTGGTCTGGTATTTCCATCTCCTTCAGAATTTTCCACAGTTTATTGTGATCCACACAGTCAAAGGCTTTGGCATAGTCAATAAAGCAGAAATAGATGTTTTTCTGGAACTCTCTTGCTTTTTCCATGATCCAGCAGATGTTGGCAATTTGATCTCTGGTTCCTCTGCCTTTTCTGAAACCAGCTTTAACATCAGGGAGTTCACGGTTCACATATTGCTGAAGTCTGGCTTGGAGAATTTTGAGCATTACTTTACTAGCATGTGAGATGAGTGCAATTGTGCAGTAGTTTGAGCATTCTTTGGCATTGCCTTTCTTTGGAATTGGAACGAAAACTGAGCTTTTCTAGTCCTGTGGCCACTGCTGAGTTTTCCAAATTTGCTGGCATATTGAGTACAGCACTTTCACAGCATCATCTTTCAGGATTTGAAACAGCTCCACTGGAATTCCATCACCTCCACTAGCTTTGTTCGTAGTGATTCTTTCTAAGGCCCACTTGCCTTCACATTCCAAGATGTCTGGCTCTAGATTAGTGATCACATCATCATGATTATCTGGGCCGGGAAGATCTTTTTTGTACAGTTCTTCCATGTATTCTTGCCACCTCTTAATATCTTCTGCTTCCGTTAGGTCCATACTATTCCTGTCCTTTATCGAGCCCATCTTTTCATGAAATGTTCCCTTGATATCTCTAATTTTCTTGAAAAGATCTCTAGTCTTTCCCATTCTGTTCTTTTCCTCTATTTCTTTGCATTGATCACTGAAGAAGTCTTTCTTATCTCTTCTTGCTATTCTTTGGAACTCTGCAAAGTTACCCCAGGCCAGTTCTATTCACATTGTCTCAGGTAAGGGATAATGTTGAAGCCATCACACTTCTGAATATTCAGGAATGATTTCAGTTGAAATAATGTAAACTGCTTTTGTATTCAGGCATCAAATTATGCATGCCAAACTTTGATTTGGAGACTAAGATCACTGCAGAAGCATATGGCCCCATCTCTCGGAACTTTTTAAGTGGCTATTTCCTACATGCAATCCAACTATGCAGGAGCAGGGAGGAGGGCAAGCTTTTCTTGATATTTTATGTCAATAAAATGTCTTGATACTTTAAGTCATCAGATACAGTATCGATTGCTATAATCTGGAATGTTGATTCCTATATGATAATCAAAACCTCAACTGGGATTTGAAGTTAAACTTCTTTCTTTCGTCAGCTGGTGCTTTCTGTAGATGGGAAGCTATGGAAATGGGCATGGGCAGCCTTCTGACTCTATTCTCTGCTTCTCTTGTTAACTTTCAGTTCTGATGCCATTTAGGTCAGAGAGGGGAGGATGAAGCATGGACAATGCAGAAGCTGGAGAAACAGGAAAGATGGTTCTGTGCTCTTGAGAACAGGTCCTCTTCAAACTAATTTTTTAAATTAAGCCTCTTTCTGGATTCTTCAAAGACCCTCTGATCTTACACCCTCACAGGACACCTCCTACCTGTGGTAGCCTTTTTACAGGTGATGCATTTCCTCTGGTACATAACTTGCTTCTCAGCTGGACCCAGGAATCTGGGATTATCTTCAGATTCTCTTTCCCCAGGTCTCCCCATGTCTCTGGACAGCCCCGTTGGACAGAACCCAAGATAATTCCACTTTAAGTTATTTTTCAGTTTCTGGTCCATGGGTACCACTCTTGCATCCTTTGCCCTCTATAATAAACTAAATCCTAATAGAACAACTTTCTCTTTTTCTCCATAGTACAAGCTACTAAAACATTTCCAACATCTATATCATTTAGGTGGGCCAATATACTACTCCAATGCAAAAAAAAAAAAAAAACCACAAAAAAGATCAGGCCAATATAGTCCTCAAATGCAAAAACCATGTATTTTTGAAGTTCTTGGAATAGTCCCATTGAAGATTTTCTTACTTAGGCTTGAGCCAAGAGGCAAATACTTCTCCTAGTATTTGGGGATGGGACTCACCACCAGCATCTATCTTAAAAAGTTTGTTTTCAAAACAAAAAACAGCTTCTGACAATGCTTTTAGACTAACAGTATGGAGAAAGGGTTCAAGAATTCTTTAAGGGATCACAGGCTTCCTGTTTGAACTTTTTCAGGATGAACACCATGGAATGTGGCATCACTGACCTATGTCTTAATGGGAACAGAGAGGGAAAGAGACCCATTTTAACACCTATCCTCCAGGAAATGTGTACTACTAGTAAGGGAACACACGTATTCAGAGCATGCACTGAGTCCAGGATCTCAAGTCATGCTTTGGGGTCCTCAAAGCGTTTAGGTCTATTTAACTCAAGAAAAGCTTCATGTTCCTGAAATTTCTAATAAGCAGGAGTATTCTGGCTTCATAAATCCTGTGTCATGCATGGGTTCTTGTGATGTAGGATGCACATATAATGAACCAAATCACTTAGAAAGCCCTTCCGTGAAAGTATTCTGCAAATCATGCAAGAGCCTGAAGGGCTAAGGGAGTCATTTCCAGTCATGGCTTTCAAGAGCACTTATAATTTAAAGTAGCTCACAGAGCATTCTGGATTTCCCAAATAATGCGTGTTATAAGTGCCTTGCTATGGAAAAAGTTGACCATGTCCAGCACATTTGAGTCAGTGAGTCAGTATCCTTCTTTCTGAATACATTCTCGAGGAGGCTGGCAAGCACCAAGACTTTGACCAGCTAACACACGCGACCCTCTGCTTCATTACTTCAGTGTTGACTGGTTCCAGCGAAGGCTACAGTACATAAGCATCACAACACCCAGCAAGGGAGGTGTTCTGATCAGCCACCTCTTTAAGACCTTTGCTCTCAGTCAATGACAACTAGGAGCTGACCCTGGACATCACCCGCTAGCTCCCAAGCCAACAAGATGGCAGAACACAGGCAGTCCTGACCAGCCTTTCTTGCTCTCCTTCAGATTATATCAGAGTTGGCCAACCAGCAGGGGGAGCTTCCCTGATGGCTCAGTGGGGAAAGAATCTGTCTGAAATGCAGGAGACACAGGAGATGTGGGTTTGAGCCCTGGGTCAGGAAGATCCCCTGAAAGAGGAAATGGCAACCCATTCCAGTATTCTTGCCTGAAAATGCCCATGGACAGGGCAAATTTGTGAGCTATAGTTCAAAGGGTTGCAAAGAGTCAGACATGGCTGAGTGACTAAGTACCACCTATTAATAACTAGTAGGAATAAATGCAACGAAGTTCTGGGCCCAAACGCCATGGCTCCTCAGCTTCCTAGCTGTTGTATGACTGCTCCAGGCTTCATTTTTACCATTAAGGATTGGAATAGAAACAGTACTTCCCCACAGATCAGTTGGGAGGACTGAGTAAGGTAATACACATAGATAGCTCAGGAAAATGCTTACACCTAAAATAGGTTATTTATGTTGGTACAGCTCAGGTCTTCCACTCTGAGTGGCCGACAACCATTGCCTTTGCTGGTGAGCCAAGTTATCGTTCACAAAGCACTTTCACACACATTACAGATAATCCAACCATTGCCAGATTTGAGTGTATGGCCTTCCATTTTACTTTTAAGAAGTGAAATCATATTGAATTTGCAGCTCTGTATACTATGTATACTTTTTTCATATAATAGAATTTTAATATTCCTCACATCATTAAGTATATTTCAAAACAAGTTTTAAAAAGCTGCATTTTCCTTCCTATGGACATACCGACTTTCATTTAACTCATCCTCTGGTTGAGGACTAAGTATGCCTTTTTAAAATCATAAATAATGCTTCAGTGAAGAACATTAAGTGATTCCTGACCGTATTCTCATTATTTTCTTAAGATGCACCTAAAGAGGGTATGACATTCTTAAGTCCTTGATACAGTACTAAATTACTTTCTAGAAAATTTATTTGTGTTCAGTTTTTATAAGTTTTCTGACATTTATTTCCTCAACTAATTGCAAGATCCATTTTTTTTTCAAATTGTGACAAATTACATGCAACATACAGTTTCCCTTCTTAACCATTTTCTAAGTGTACAATTCAGTAGTGTTATGAATATTCTTAAAACTAAGACCATGGCATCTGGTCCCATCATTTCATGGCAAATAAATGGGGAAACAATGGAATCAGTGACAGACTTTATTTTTCTGGGCTCCAAAATCACTGCAGATGGTGACTGCAGCCATGAAATTAAAAGATGCTTTCTCCTTAGAAGAAAAGTTATGACCAACCTAGAAAGTACATTAAAAAGCAGAGATATCACTTTGACAACAAAGTCAAAGCTATGGTTTTTCTAGTAGTCATGTATGGATATGAGAGTTGGACTAAAAAGACAGCTGAGTGCTGAGAACTGATGCTTTTGAACTGTGGTGTAGAAGACTCTTGAGAGTCCTGTGGACAGCAAGGAGATCCAAACAGTACATCCTAAAGAAAATCAGTCCTGAACATTCATTGGAAGGATGGATGCTGAAGAGGAAATTCCAATACTTTGGCCACCTGATGTGAAGAATTGACTCATTTGAAAACACTGTGATTCTGGGAATGATTGAAGGTGGGAGGAGAAGGGGACGACAGAGGATGAGGTGGTTGGATGGCATTACTGACTTGATGGACATAAATTTGAGCAAGCTCCGGGAGTTGGTGATGGACAAGGAAGCCTGGCATGCTGCAGTACATGGGGTTGCAGAGTCAGTCATGATTGAGCGACTGAACTGAACTGATTGTTGTACAAGGATATCTAGAACTAAATCATCTTGCAAAGCTCTTCCCACTGGTAACCGCTAGTGTGGTCTCTGCATTTTTAAGCTTGTTTCTTTTTTTGTTATATTCACTACTTTTTAGATTAGTAATATCATATGGTATTTGTCTAAGACAAGCTTACTTTTTTACAGATCCTGTGCTAAGAGTTTCATATTGAGAAACTAATTTACTTCTTACTTCTTATACCAGCTGCGCAAGGAATTTATGGTTCTCTTCTCTTCCCAAACGATGACAGAACGGCTTACAGAGAGGAAGCCAGGTGCCAGCATCCCATTAAATGTATGGATGGGGACAGCCCACCATCAAATACCTAAACCCTGGACACCATCACAAACTGCCTTCCTGAAATCTCTTCACAGCCATAGAAGATGCAAATATATGGACAGATGTGTGTCCTGTCACCACAATGCCACAGCTGTGGCCCATACCACCCAGTACCTCATCACAGACCTCAGACCTGGGGGCAGAGGAAGGCCGGCCACACACAGCACCCAGAAGTGGCTTCCTCCAGCCTCTTTGAAAGATGCCTCCTGGTGTGCATAGTACAGACAAGCTGGTATGAAGTTTTTACAACATGGACAAGTCAATTAATACTGCAAAAAAAAAAAATCTGCTTTCAGAAAATTAAAAGAAATATACCAATAAAGGAACTGAGAAATAGCCTTTCAGATGAAAAGCAAAATGCTGATACAATGCCAATTTCAAGTTAAGAAAATAGGCCACCTCTTGGAGGGTGAAATTTCCATGTCTTCGGGCATTACACCTATGGAGTGAGTCTGGCTCTCATGCGTCCAGTCTAAATAAATCTTATTCCGTATTCCTTAGATGACTATTAAAATAGGGTTACAAGGAGTGTCTCTCATGAACACAGGGCCTATTGCAAGTGATTACAGGAAAAAGCAATAATGTCTGCCTTTGTTATGAGAGTAGTTTACAATTAGCAGGAAATGCCACTGTGCCAGAATATGAGTTAGGGGACGGGGCACTAGAGAATTTGAGGTACAAATCATATTTTGCAAGTGGAGAAAGAAGATGGCAATGCCTCGCCTTATCAGTACTCCGCCTTAATAAAAAGGGTGAGTGCCAGAGTCTCATCCTAAGAAAAGGAAGATTAAGCCAGAGTGCCTTATCACTCTGTCATGAGAGACTCAGGGTGTCAGAATTAAGTCCTGCAGGGTCACAGCGTGAGACGAGGATAATGTGCAGAGACAGCTCTAGCATCAATATTCCAAAAAGCAACTGGATAATTGCTTCATATCACATCTAACACACTATGATAATGTCGGAGTCATCACTCCTCAGATACCAGGGGAGGCGGCACCGCAGTTGGCACCCTGGCCTGGCTTGGTCTGTGTGTGCTCATGGATCCCTCTCGCTGCCGCTCAAGTGCCTCCTTGCAGACACGGCACTTAGACTTGTAGATTTATCCCCAAGGCAGGGCACAAGGGTTGCTTTTGAACTACAGAGATTGAAATGCATTGATTTAATATTTGAGTCTTATTGGTAAAAGCCTGAATTCATCTGACAAAGGCTGATGAAAAGGGGATGCTTTGCAAAGAGAACCTAGGCTTGGAAGCATCCTTTGGATTTTTTTCATCTCTCCTGTTACATCTCTTTTGTACTTTATTCCTGAGATTTTTTTAATGAAGACAATTGCGGTAACAACTCTAAAGGATTGTTTTCAGCTTTGCCATGGGAAAAGATATATAAAACTTAAGGGAACTGGGGACCTTTCATTTTGTTCATGCTCTCCCTTTCCTATTTTTTTGGAAGGGGATCACACTATCTATAGAATTCATTATCGGGAACTTCAGCAAGAGCTGGACCTAGGAAGGTAAAACAAGGGAAGAAAGACAATCTTTCCTGACTATGAGCGTTAAATTAGCATCTCTGAGCTAGTCTGAGAAGTCAGAGGAAAACATGGTCAAACAGTCTGGGTAGTAGAGATTTTCCTGTTTTTCAGACTAAGGGCCGACTTTGCCTCTGTATATTTCAATATCAGAAACATGCAACCCTTGAAATTCTCATCTCTGGTCTGAAATAGATAATAGCTGGCTGTAAAAAACACACAAAAAACTTTAATCCATTTCTGCCAATCTGGACTCTCAGTAATAATGGTGATCATTTATTGAGAAGTTTGTACATATCAAGAGTTGAAATGCTTTATGTATATTAACAAACACTATGAAATTTAATTCTCAGTGATTCTCTGTGGTCTTACTTCATCCCCATTTTACAGATAAGAATGTTAAGCAGTGAGGTTTCCATCTCTGGACAAATAGCTACTAAGCAATCAGGATTTAAACTTCCTAAGCCAGACTGCTGCTAAGTCACTTCCGTCATGTCCGACTCTGTGCGACCCCAGAGACGGCAGCCCACCAGGCTCCCCTGTCCCTGGGATTCTCCAGGCAAGAACACTGGAGTGGGTTGCCATTTCCTTCTCCAATGTATGAAAGTGAAAAGGGAAAGTGAAGTCCCTCAGTTGTGTCCAACTCTCAGCGACCCCATGGACTGCAGCCCACCAGGCTCCTCTGTCCATGGGATTTTCCAGGCAAGAGTACTGGAGTGGGGTGCCATTGCCTGCTCCCTAAGCCAGACTAGGGAGATTTTAAAGTTGCCCAGGATGGCAGACTACCCACTATGACTCTATGAGTCAAGTGACAATCAACTAACCAAAAACTGGCTGTCCTTTCTATTGTTCAGTCAGTGTTTTATAACTCATAGCGGGTCTAAAAGTGCTGCAGCAAAACCACTTTTGTCTTGATTAGCAATTCACGTTATCATTTTAAAAAGCCAAAAGAAAGGGAGGAAGGGAAAGTAAGGTTACTCAGTGCCTACAGACAAATAGAAGCTTAATTTCCTGTCATACAGATAATTAGGCACCAAATAGGTCCCTAAGGTAATTAAAAACATAATAAACCCAATGAAACAAGGGCTGCATCCTGGTTAAAGAGGAAAAATAAAAGTCATCAATCACTAGTAAATGATGAACTTCCACAACTGGTGGACTGTGCTTGTTTTAACAAAAACCTACTGGCCTCCCTCCAAATCAGGGGTTGAGCTCCAGGTCAGCTATGAATGGCCCAGTATCACTGAGGTCAGTGACCAACCTGTTATTTCCCGCTCGTGTGACAGAGGGGCAGCGGAGCGCCTGGAAGGATCAGAAGCCTGAGGGCTGTTCCGATGCCCGGGGGCATGGTGCTGCACTGGTTACCACACGCACAGAAGGAGCGCCTCGGAGGCACCCCCACTAGCTGCGAGAGCATGGGGGGGAGGTGAGGGCCCAGGAGCGCCCCCAGGCTCACACCAGCGCTTCTGGACGTGCTCAGCCCTAGCCATGCTATGTCCTGAGCTGCTGACGATATTTCTTCCAGCCTGAGGCTTGGTGAAAATACACCACCAAGGTTATGTTTAAGACCTTTTATGGGGACTAACTTCAATCACCTAGACCATCAATCCTCTGCTACCTTGAAGGCCTAAATTAAGAAATAAAACAGATATTTTAATAATCGATTTCATGATTTAAATTGCAGATCAGAAAATCATGTTGGTACCCTGGAATATGAGGACTCAAATGAAACAAAGACAGTGAATAGAGAGCATTAGAAGAGGAATGGTCAACAATATTGCTTATTGAGATTTGCAGTTGGGTGTATGAAGGAGCCCCGGATAGGAAATCAGAAGGCCATGGTTTGAATTCCATCTGTGCCCCTCGTTGCTATGCAACTATAAGCAAGATTCCTAATATCTCTGGGCCTCTATTTTCTAAAACTTTAAAATGGAATTAGAGAATTCCTGCCCTACGGTTTTCTGTGAAGAATACCCAAGTTAAAGCCTGTGGAAATGACTAGCAAGCTCTGTAGCATGTAGAGAATTCTCAGTAAAGTAAGTTGCAGGTGAATCTGAAGCAATGCCAGATGTAACAATATTAATACAACGGCCATGGGTCTGGGTTGGAAAAATCCGTTCCATTTCTTCACCAGGCACAAAAATGTCAATTTCGTGACCTGATTTCTATTTGAGATTGGTGGCTATTTGTGGGTTTTCTACTGTGTTCTGTATTTGACCTACTACCAGATTGTTTGAATTATCATCATTTTATAGTATATTTTAGTATCTATCAATCTTTCCTCTTTACTCTTGTAGAATTCTCCTAGCTAAACTTGTTGGTTTACTTTTCCATGTGCACTCTAGGAATACCATCTTTAGGTAAAAAAAAATTCATGCTGGCATTTTAATCAATATAAATAAATCCTTATCAAGTTTACTTCTTATCTAAAGAAAATTAATGCTTGCATGAACTTAAACCTTGCTCCTCAAGAACACTGCATCTTCTTCCATTGGTTCAAGCCGTTTTTGTACACTTAGGAGATCTCTTAAAAATTTATTTGTAACAGAAGGATAATTTCTTCACAATATTGTGCTGGTTTGAAAATAAAGGAGAGACATTGCATCACCACGAGGTTTCCTACAGTTGGGAAAAAGACCTCCCAAGCACAGGGGTGCAGGCGGAGGCAGCTGGGCCTCAGCTGGAGCACGGGGCTTGGGGGGCACAAGCAGGCACGGACAGCAACGCTGCCCCCATCGTGGGACCTGAAATCAGCCTGTGACGGGCTGCCCTCTCTACGGGCACCTCAACGTCACTATGTGTATCCGATTAGCAAACTCCATCTTGGGGGGTCTGATGCAAACAGGGAAATCCAGGGAAATCGTTCCTCTTTTCAGGTGAGTGACAGGATGGTAAATTCATTCTCAGACAGGGCAAGACAGCCAGGGAGAGAGCTGGCATGCGGGGGAGAGTAAAACACTGCACCAGGAAAACCAGGCCTAGGAAGAAAGTGGAAGCCGACACCAAAGGCAGGAACCTTGCGTTTCCCAAACAGCCAGCCTCATGGCTCCAGGGCGCTGCCAGGGGACCGTGGGGAGGGGCCTGGGAGGGTGGCAACCACGCTCACAATGGGCCCACACAAGTAAGTGGGTCAAGAAGAACCATGTCTGATGTGACTCAAGCAACTAGCAGCTGAACGGGAATTTGAACAAAACAGAAGAACCCTGTCACCCATTCAAATCCCCCGTATCTTTATCTGCTTCTAAGTTTTTCTTAAAACAGTAACTTTATTTTTCTTCAGCCTCATCCTAACTATAACATCAGTAAAGCCACTGGTTTGAGACTGCACTTTACTTTATTCTGAAACACATGAAAATTAACGCATAATTATTTTTAAAAAGTTATTCCAAAATGTCTCTAATACCTTGAGTGGTGAGCAGGCAAAATTTTGGCAAAACCAACTCTAGAATTTGCTTTCTTTTTATTACTCCAATGTATGACACAATAGACCAGAGGTTCTCAAGCTTTACCTTGAGTAAGAATAATCTGACATTTAAAAATACACGTCTACCTGATTTCCATCCCACAAAATGCTGATTTAGAAGGATCCCCAGTAAGATTCGGAAGACTGAATTTTTAGCAAGTATCTGAAGTTGCATCTGGACACTGAAACAAACACTTTACAGGGTAAAATCTTTGGAGTGGTTCGAAAGAAGCTTTAGGGTAATACTCTGACTTGTAAAATTTGATTGGTTGTTTAAAACCAAGCAGCTGAGGAAGTATCTTCCATGAGGCTGGAAAAAGATGATCACAACATGCCAGAAGCATGAAGGCTGTAGACAGAGACCCCTGTGGGCTCAGGAATGTGATATGGGAGTGTAGAGTCTTTTCGTCATAAAAGCTGGGGCCATGGGGGATGAAGCGGATGATCACAAGACCCACGGGTTCCTGGTTCCCTGCAGGAACCTGAGCCACTCTGCAGAAAAGGAATCAGAGCTGCTTCTCCTGTTTCTCTCTACTTTGTGATGATGCTGAGTCTTTTTAAAAATTTAATTAAGTTTAGTTTATAATATTGTATTGGTTTTGCCATACATTGACTTGAATCTGCCATGAGTATACATGTGTTCCCCATCCTGAACCCCCCTCTCACCTCCCTCCCCATCCCATCCCTCTGGGTCATCCCAGTGCACCAGCCCCAAGCACCCTGTATCATGATCTAGGTGGAGACTAGAGAAACAGGAGCTTCATTATTTAATCTGCCCATTAGGGATACTTCCCATCCATTCTAGGCTGTGTACATTTCTTCACATAGTCTTTTGTCAGAAGGGCCTCTGAATAGGAAGCTGTATGGATAACAGAAGGAAAGGGGACCCAGGACTCCGACCGCATAGGGATGCCGGGGGCATGGGAGGGTCCTTGAAGACAAACAGGGGCTTTGAATTAGGGATGAGGATCAGGAAGAGAAGACACTGGGGTCTTTCTGTGCTTGGAATGAATACACACATTTAGAGGGGTTTTCTGAACACGACTGAGATGAACTGGTGGCTAGACTACACTTATTTTCCTTTCCTCTTCCCCTCTCTGAGAAATGACATGTTTGCCTTCACATCCTATCAGCTCACCCCTACAGCTTCTAAGGTGAATTTTCTAAGACTGAAGGGAAAGTCAGGCAAAAGGTGAGATGACTTTCAGCAGTCAGAACTCCCGAAGATATGTGCTAGGTAACCAACATTTCTCAACCTTGACAGAGCCCGATTACAATAGTTTAGCACTGACCACAGTGGCAGAACGGATCTTCCACCTGAGGATGTAAGGAGGTGAAGAGATGTGAACTGCAGTTTGCAAACCTTGATGCTGTCTAGGGGTCTGCAGAATCTGTCTTTTCTCCCCACCCTCCTCCATAGGGCAGCAAAATACAATGGCTACTGTCTAAACAGAAAGGAAGTGGATTCTTCAGCTTACAGCATGCCACTTTGCTCCAAAAGACCCAAGAAAAGTAGGATTCTAGCAGGCAAACTGAGCAGTGCAGATAGGTTTTGAAAATCCTCTAATTCCACCGTTAGATACAGATCCTCTTTGACTTACCTGTTAAACCCATTACAAATTGGAAGCATTATAATTTGAAAATGCATTTAATACACCTAAACTAGGGGGTGCTAGAGATGAAGAACCCTCTAGTCAGTGCAGGAGACATAAGTGACATGGGTTTGATCCCTGGGTCAGGAAGATCCCCTGGAAGAGGGATGACTACCCACTCCAATATTCTTGCCTGGAGAGTCCCATGGACTGAGGAGCTTGGTGGGCTGCAGTCCACAGGGTCACAAGGAGCTGGACTGAAGTGACTTAGTTCACATGCACTCACCAAATATCCTAGCTCAGTGCAACCTACCTTAAACATGCTCACTTACATTAGCTCAATGGGGCACGATCATCTAAAACACATAGCTTATTATATTATATACCGTTGAAAATCTCATGTAACTTATTACTTTACTGAAAGTGGAGAATAGAATGGTTATCTGGATGTAGAATGGTTGTCAGTGTGTGGGAGGTAGACCCTCGTGATTCTACAGCTGACGGGAGCCGAGACTTGCTGTCGCTGTCTAGCATCATGAGACTCTCAAACACTGCTAACCCAGGGAATCTCAAAATTCAGAACTCAAAGCATGGTTTCTACTGCACACATATTGCTTATATATCAAGAGATTTTAAGCAGGCTGGCAGTCAATTGGCCCATCTCAAGTCCCACAGACACTAAGCGGCATGTGGGTTACAGGACCACAGGTGAGGAAGTGTTAGAGATGCATTCCTGGTCTCCCATTCTTCCAGAGGAAGGTGATGTGTTGTCGCTGCAGCCATGGAGGTAATGAAAGGCGGTTAGCTTAGGAGTATAACTTGGATATTGCATTCATAACAGTCATTTATGAGAGGGTGTCACAAGGATACCTAGAAGATGGAGTTTATACAATGACAGACTGTGGCCCAAGGAAACATGGGACGTTATCATTCAATGAGAAGGAGGCAGGAGGGGGAGGTTGGAGAGAGGCAAGAAATCAAAAGCACTGCTCTCAACACATCAGGTTGGAGATGCCCATGAAATAACTATGTGGAAATGAGCTGGAAGCTGTGGCTACTTGGCTCTCAACCTGTGGGAGGCCAGGGCTGTAGATATCAAGTTGGGATCATGAATGTACAGACGCATGGACTGAAAGCCAGGGGGCTACAGAAGGCGATCCCAGGAGGGAAGAGCCTGCTCCAAGCTTCTGGACACACAGCTATTTAAATAAGCTGTGGATGGTGCAGAGCTGAGAGGAGAGTGAAAAGCAGCAAGTGAGAGAGGACATGTGAGTCATCAAGCTGCTGGTCTCGCCTCCAGGCTCAGCCCTGCGGTCCTGCTTTGTGATGCGGGGCGGAGACCTCTCTCCTGCTTTGCCAACAGCTCCCTTGTAGGCTCAGTATCCCAGCAGCACCGGAGGGAAGGTGCAAGGCAGGTGGCGGTTAGAAGGAGTTTGGGGTTTCCTTGCCCTTCAGCTTCGCGCCAGTCTTCATTGCTCATCCTAGCAGAGACAGTGCTTTTTCTCAGCAGCAGTTTATTTCATTTTATCAGACTTCACAGGCCAAGGCTCATAGCCCCTTGCCCAGCAGCTCCAGCACCACCATCCAGCGTGCCCACCTCCGAGGGCAGGGTCTCAGCTCTACCCACTCTGCCTTCCTCTTGGCTTCTAACTTAGAATCCTTACAACCTCACCCCTCAAGGCAGTGGCTGTTTCCTGCAGTCACTACCTTCATAGCACCTTGGAGATTGCCCTTCCTGCACTTCAGTGACCTCATTAACATTCTTTACATTTGCTGTTATTGTTGTTCAGCCACTAAGTCATGTCCAGCTCTTTGCAACCCCATAGACTGCAGCACGCCAGGCTTCCCTGTCCTTCACCATCTCCCAGAGTTTGCTCACATTCATGTCCCTTGACTGTGAGGCTGCTGCTGCTGCTAAGTCGCGTCAGTCGTGTTCGACTCTGTGCGACCCCATAGACGGCAGCCCACCAGGCTCCCCCGTCGCTGGGATTCTCCAGGCAAGAGTACTGGAGTGGGTTGCCATTTCCTTCTCCAGTGAATGAAAGTGAAAAGTGAAAGTGGAGTTGCTCAGTCGTGTCTGACTCTTCACGACCTCATGGACTGCAGCCTACCAGGCTCCTTTGCCCACGGGATTTGCCAAGCAAGAGTGCTGGAGTGGGGTGCCATTGCCTTTTCCCGACTGTGATGCTATCCAACCATGATTCTACATACACCTTTCACTTCCTTAGTTCATATTCCTTCTTTCAAGTTCTATTTATTAAAATAACGGGAGGATGTGCTGTCAAAGAAGCCTGGAAAAGAGGAATGTTTCAACAAAGAAGGTTAAATAAGAAAGGTCCACACAATGGACCACCCATTAGATTTAACCAGGAAATTCTGGTTACAGTGACATGATGTCTGTGTACCGCGGGTGGACTGGGAGTCTGGTGGAGACGATGGAAAGGGGTTGGACGGAAAAGACTTTTTGGAGTTAGAGTTTATAAGAAAACTTCTAAGATGGAGCTTTTAAACAACTCCAGTGATTTTGGCCTGCAGAAATGGTAGATGGATGTGTCATTTATAAAAAGATGGATGGATTTGGCGGCTTGATGGAGTTAGCTGGGCAGAGAAGGGTTGGGGAGAACTGAGCCACCACAGCATCCCAGAGACGACTAACATAGCTACTTCTCTAAGGACTTTTGCCGCTGGTGATGGGAGTGGTTTGCTTTTTAAGATCAGAGCTGCTATGTTAGGAGAGAAGACTAGTGGAGGCAGGTACCCCAGGGTGGTGGAGTGTGACAGTGACATTCTTGAATATAGGGTGAGAAGAGCTGGAGTCGAGATCAACAGGGAACGGTCGGCTTCTAGAAGAACTGGGACCCTGCTCTCAGTTGTCCAAGAGAGGAGGCACAAGCTGTGAATTCAGATGCTAGAGGTTAGGGGATTTGGTGAGAAGAAAAGCAGATGATTATTTTTTTTATAAATCTCAAAAAATAAAACAAAAACCCTCTGATCTATTATCATGATAATAAAACCCCAGAGAGCCCTCAAACAACCTACATTGCAAAAGAACCACTGTCACCAATGGCATTACCAGAAAAGCACTTTTGACTTCCAGGGATGACAAAAATCAATATTTAAGGGTGTGCAAGTGATACAAATTATCTTATTGGTATGGAGAAGAAAGATATAGGACTCACATTCTGGAAGTGATGTGAGTACCCATAATTACCACCATAAATTTGCTGAGTACTAAAAATAATTCTGTATTTTCCTGTAGGATTTGCAAGCTAATAATAAGCAATTTCCAGCTGTGTGCTGTGACAGCAAAAAAGAGGGTCTAACATCCTTATAATTATATTTTCCATATCCGTATTCACATTAGAAAATACTGATTAAGATCCATCTGCTTAAACTATTTTTTTGTTGTTATCTCTATGGTAGGTGACTTTTATAAAATCTATCTGACTACACTGGATACATTAGACTTCAAAAGGAGGATTATCAAGTATTTCACCTTTCAGGCTTTTTAAATATAGATGTATGCTTGTGAATCAAAAGGACTAATATCAGTGAGAACTGAGATTTTTCTTCAGAGTGGATTCTACACACAAGTCTCAAGGGTTCCCCGTAATTTGGCATCTAAAACTGCAACAAACAGCAGGTTTTACCCTACCAAGTGTTTGGCCCAGCTCACTTTATTCTGCTTGACAAGATGAGTATTACTGTCTCAGAATCACTAAATCGAGTATCTATTCCTTGGCTGTATTTTCTCAAATTTCAAATGTTCTTCTTGGCACGTGATATGTCACCACCCAAAGAAAGGAGATAACTCTTTAAATCCTTTATGGATTCACTGCTATTCTTGGAGGGATTCTGAAAAGGAAGTTACCGTTCAGGGCAACTGGACGGGTCTAGCTTGCTCCCCATGACTGGTTTCAAAGCCCACAGCTCTGGTTTAGCCAGACCAGAGGAGGCTGTTGACATGCCAGTGAGACCCCCAAGGAAACCCCGAGGAAGCAGGGAAGGCAGACATCTGCCCCCTAGTTGAATGCGGAAGGTTATCTTAAAAATATAAAGGCGAAGAGCTTAAACCACAGACATAGAAAACAAACTTACAGTTACCAAAGGGGAATGTGAAAAGGGGGGATAAATTAGGAGTGAGGTTAACAGATATGTCCACTATACATAAGACAGGTAAACAACGAGGACCTGCTGCACAGCACAGGGAACTCTACGCAATATTCTATACTAGCCTTTAAGGGGAAACAACCTGCTCCCAAGTCAAATGTAGAAAGTTCTCTCAAAAATTTAAAGTATGGGATTAACAGATACACACTATTAAAGCAGACAACAAGGACCTGCTGCATCACACAGGGAACTCAGTATTTTACAATGATCTATAAGGGAAAAGTAGCTGAAGTGCACTACTGAGTCAAGCACATTGTAGACCAACTATACTGCCACTTAAAAAGGTCCTTAGCCTTCAAAAAATTCCAAATATATATCACGTATGATTTTAATCAACATGATTCTAAATTTTCCTAAAATTTAAGAGGAGAGCAATAATTCAGATTGAAAACAATTAGCATTACATCTGTCCATCCATCAACTTTGGTGCTATATACCAGATTTCTCATTGCCAGGAATAAGATTGGTGTTATTTTTTTCTTCCCTGGTAGCTCAGCTATTAAAGAACCTGCCTGCAATGCAGGAGACCCCAGTTCGATTTCTGGATTGGGAAGATCCCCTGGAAAAGGGATAGGGTACCCACTCCAGTATTCTTGGGCATCCCTGGTGGCTCAGAGGGCAAATCATGCACCTGCAATGTGGAAGACCTGGGTTCAATCCCTGGGCTAGGAAGATCCCTTGAAGAAGGGAACAGCTACCCACTCCAGTTTTCTGGCCTGGAGAACTCCATGGACTGTATAATCCATGGGGTCACAAAGAGGCAGACACGACTGAGTGACTTTCACTTCGATTTTTCTATTTTTTCTTGCTGTTCTTTGAAGTTCTGTTTTCAATTTTTGCTTTTCCTTGAAGTATAAAGTGTATACAGAAAGGTGCCTATTCATACATATACAGCTCAATGAATTTCTGAAACTGAACATACCTGTGTAACCAGCACAAACCAAGACAAAACCCTAGAAGGCCCTTGAGCTCCCTTTCTAGTTACTATCCTCCTAAAGATAATCTTCATCTCAACATCTAAGGCACAAATTCATTTTCCTGTTGTGCTATATGTAAATGAATCTCCCTGTGTATAGTCTTTGGTGTTTTTAATTTACTGTGGTCTTGTAACTGACTGGAAGCCACTATAATTTATTGAGCTCCTGGTTACCCATGCGCCAGGCGCTATGCCAAGCCCTTTACTGCGTCACTGTCAGGTTCCATCCCCACCATCACCTCACGATTAGGCAATACTATTAATATCATCTCCTTGAAGCAGTGAAGAAGTTTCAAGCTCAGGGAGATTAATATTCCTCAGTCACTCAGCAGTAAATGTTGGAACCAGGATTCGTGCTTCGCTTCCCTGGCTTCTAAGCACTGGCCTTTCCCATGGAGGTCTTCACAAACGTACAAAACACCAAATGTTCCGGAATCACCAAAACCCACAAGGATCTGAGTCTCAGGAAACACTGTCATTGAATCTTGTATCTTATTTACTTAACTGCAGTTATGTACCCACCAAGCATGCTAACTCAGACCTTATGACTTAATATCAACAGTTGGTACTCTCCTGGCAAGTACCTCGTGATCAGTGACACACAAGGTCATACACATGTGTTTCAAGCATCTTTACTTCTAGTCATAGAAAGTAAAACACACTTGCCTGAAGATACAGTCACCAGAGACAGAACCTGGGGCTCACT
This sequence comes from Madoqua kirkii, assembly GCA_006408675.1. Lineage (NCBI taxonomy): Eukaryota > Metazoa > Chordata > Mammalia > Artiodactyla > Bovidae > Madoqua > Madoqua kirkii. The sequence continues at coordinate 2,235 of SJYC01068211.1, read as the reverse complement.
GCTTTGCTCATCAAGCAGTTGTTAATATCTAAAGTTATTAGATATATATATCTATTTAAGGTATACCTGTGCATATAATGCAAACTTATATTCAGTGATAATTTAAATGTTATGTATATTAAATGCAGGATAGTCTATCCATACATGACCACTGGAAAAACCATTGCCTTGACTAGATGGACCTTAGTCGGCAAAGTAATGTCTCTGCTTTTGAATATGCTATCTAGGTTGGTCATAACTTCTCTTCCAAGGAGTAAGCATCTTTTCATTTCATGGCTGCAGTCACCATCTGCAGTGATTCTGGAGCCCCCAAAAGTAAAGTCTGACACTGTTTCCACTGTTTCCCCATCTATTTCCCATGAAGTGATGGGACCAGATGCCATGATCTTCGTTTTCTGAATGTTGAGCTTTAAGCCCACATTTTCACTCTCCTCTTTCACTTTCATCAAGAGGCTTTTTAGTTCCTCTTCACTTTCTGCCGTAAGGGTGGTGTCATCTGCATATCTGAGGTTATTAATATTTCTCCTGGCAATCTTGACCTGCCTCTTGAGAAATCTGTATGCAGGTCAGGAAGCAACAGTTAGAACTGGACATGGAACAACAGACTGGTTCCAAATAAGAAAAGAAGTACATCAGGCTGTATATTGTCACCCTGCTTATTTAACTTATATGCAGAGTACATCATGAGAAACTCTGGACTGGAAGAAACACAAGCTGGAATCAAGAAGTCACTGTTAGGACCCATTATTATAGAAATGTCCTTCCATTTTGACTAAAAATATAAGATTTTTAATTGAAGCACTAGTCTTGAGGGCTATTATACTAGCATATCTATAATTAAGTCTAAAACATCAGATTCTGCCAATCATTTCAGCATATAGGTGAGGTCATCTTTTCACTGATTCAAACAATCATTTAACAAATATGTATTAAGTATTAATACTTCTTATGGACTGGACTCTGCTTAGTTTGGTAAAAGTTAGTCTATGAGTCTTGCTACCCAAAGCTCAAAGAAGAGAGGAAGTCATACATGACTGGAAGGAAAAACACTAAGTCCACTTCCTCTAAACTCAGAAATTGTGGGAAAGGAGAGAGAGAAATGCTCAGATCCTCAGTGCCTGTCTCTTCTCACCTCTTCACTCCACACTTCAAGCAGTCCCTTGAGGATCTCATATTAACATCCACATGTGTATGAAGCTCCAAAGATGATAAGAAATAGAGCTCTGTATTAATGGGCACAGTGAAAGGAGAAATGTACATTCAATGAAAATGATACCAACCTGGGCTCAGCACCACACCCTTCAAGGCAGGAGAGTGGACTGGGGGAAGTGGCAACAGGAGGCAAATAGAGCAGTGAGTTTGTGCTGGGGGGCCAGGTTCTTCACAACCTGTGCTTGGAGTGGCTGGTGAGAGAACACTTGAACCAGGGGAGTTCCAGGTGAGAGCAGGGACTGCTTTAAATAGGGCTTCAAGCTTGAGCTCCAGTGCCAGAACCGCAAAATCCAAGTGGTGGGTCCACTACATGGATGGTTTTCAAACTAAGGCTTGTGTAACTGTCCAAGTATTATGTAGGCATAGACAGTTTTAAATAAATTATTTTCTAGATCCTCAACTTTCATAACTTTTTCTCTAAATACTGGTATGACTGGGAACATACTTGCATTCACAACACCCTCGTTACAATTTTACAAGAAAGGAACAACCTCACCCGTTCCAAATCTTGGTAAGAAAACTGCCCTGCAGGGTGAAATATAAAACAAATATATGGTTCAAGTTATTCATTTTAGAGACCCCTTTTTCCATGATAAATCAAAATGCCATAAGCAGAGGACTTCTAATTTTCTCTTATTTATACATATTTCTATTAAAGTGGGATCCTGATGTTGGTAATGGAGTATTTTGCCCTGAGCTGTAACTTTCTGAATACTGTGTATAGGTAGTTGAGTTGGGTAAAAATAGCCTTTTGTTTGACACGTCAATCTATTGTCAAAGAAGGCATAGATTTTGAAGCAGGGTCCCATAGAGAAAGGAAGCATTGAAAATAAATATTGAACACTAAAGACTGCTTTTTGCAGCAATTTGTTTCATGTATTCTCAATACGCATCTCTAGAATTCATCATTCACTAGTTTAAAACAGAAAAACACCTTCAAACAGATGAAGCAGTAAAAGCTTGTGACATTGGCTCTTTAAAGGTAACAAATGTTTTCAAGGACTACCTTTCTTGAAGTCTTTC
>SJYC01068210.1:0-12902 GCA_006408675.1 Madoqua kirkii | reverse complement strand
GGGAAAATTAGATTCTAATACCTAATGAAGTTAATAGAATTACTTTCATATTATTTCTTAATTCCCATTTCATTATTTCCAAACTAAAACAACTGAATTAAATGTACATTTTTTAAAGGAGCATCATGACTGTTACATGTTGAAATTTGTCTCTGCAAAAAGATGTTGAAATTCTAATTCCTAGTAACTATGAGCATGACCTTAGTTGAAAATAGAGTTTCAGTTCAGTTCAGTTGCTGAGTCGTGTCTGACTCTGCAACCCCATGAATAGCAGCACACCCGGCCTCCCTGTCCATCACCAACTCTTGGAGTTCACTCAGACTAACGTCCATTGAGTCAGTGATGCCATCCAGCCATCTCATCCTCTGTCATCCCCGTTTCCTCCTGCCCCCAAACCCTCCCAGCGTCAGAGTCTTTTCCAATGAGTCAACTTTTCACATGAGGTGGCCAAAGTACTGGATTTTCAGCTTCAGCATCATCCTCGTTTAGCCAGGTGATAAAGTTAAGATGAGGGCACTGGGATGGGCCTAATCTGATTTTTATCTTTAAAAAAGGAGAAGTTTAGACACAACAAAACATACAGAAGGAAGATGTTATGAAGACATCGTGAGAAAGCATCTACAAGCCAGTGGACATCTAACGCTACCAGAAGCTAGGAGAGAGGTACGGAGTTGACTCTTTCTCAAAGCCTTCAGAAGGCTCAATCCCACAGAAACCTTGGTTTCAGACTTCTATCCTCTAGAACTAGAGACTTAAACTTCTCCTGTTAAAGCCACCCAGTTTCTGGTACCTTATGACAGGCTCAGGAAATGAATACAATGTCATTTATCAAATGACATTTCATAAATAACATATTTCCCGAATACAGTGTATGGCAGAATTACATGTAATAAGAAAAAGCCTATTGATTTATCTTGAATTAGATTATAAAATATGTGAATTAATTATATTTAGGCATTTCAGTCTCAATTGAAAGTGAAGTCACTCAGTTGCGTCCAACTTTTTGCAACCCCATGGACTATAATGTACCAGGCTCCTCCCTCCATGGGATTCTCCAGGCAAGAGAACTGGAGTGGGGTGCCATTTCCTTCTCCAGGGCTTAATTAGACAGCTTATAATAGTTCATTATGTTATGTCCACATCTGTTTCTCAGGGATTGTGAATAACATATTCTCAAGCACATATTGATAAATTTATTTTAATTGAAAATGGATCAGAACACATCTGACAAAACTGCTCTGGTTTGACAGTGGGGATAGGATGTTAATTCACTTTTGTGATAAATATTTTTCCATATATTTGAGGAGCTAATGTTGCTGCTTCTGGAGAAACCTGTATGCAGGTAGGAAGCAACAGTTAGAACTGGACATGGAACAGACTGGGTCCAAATAGGAAAAGGAGCACATCAAGGTTGTATATTGTCACCTTGCTTATTTAACTTATATGCAGAGTACATCATGAGAAATGCTGGGCTAGAGGAAGCACAAGCTGGAATCAAGATTGCCGGGAGAAATATCAAAACCTCAGATATGCAGATGACACCACTCTTATGGCAGAAGTGAATAAGAACTAGAGCCTCTTGATGAAAGTGAAAGAGGAGAGTGAAAAAGTTGGCTTAAAGCTCAACATTCAGAAAACTAAAATCATAGCATCTGATCCGTCACTTCATGGCAATTAGATGGGGAAACAGTGTCTGACTTTATTTGGGGGTTCTCCAAAATCACTGCAGATGGTGACGGGGCAGCCATGAAATTAAAAGATGCTTACTCCTTGGAAGGAAAGTTATGACCAACCTAGATAGCATGTTAAAAAGCAGAGACTTTACTTTGCCAACAAATGTCTATCTAGGTCAAGGCTATGGTTTTTCCAATGCTCATGTATGGATGAGAGTTGGACTGTGAAGAAAGCTGACTGCCGAAGAATTGATGCTTTTGAAGTGTGGTGTTGGGGAAGACTTTTGAGAGTCTCTTGGACTGCAAGGAGATCCAACCAGTCCATTCTGAAGGAGATCAGTCCTGGATGTTCATTAGAAGGGCTAATGTTGAAGCTGAAGCTTCAGTACTTTGGCTACCTCACGCGAAGAGTTGACTCATTGAAAAAGACTCCAATGCTGGGAAAGATTGAAGGCAGTAGGAGAAGGGGATGACAGAGGATGAGATGGTTGGATGGCATCACCGACTCAATGGACTTGAGTTTGGGTGGACTCCAGGAATTGGTGATGGACAGGGAGGCCTGGCGTGCTGTGGTTCATGGAGTTGCAAAGAGTTGGATACAACTGAGTGACTGAACTGAACTGAATGCTGTAGTTCCAAGAGTTCGGTGACACACGTTATAAGATAAAAGTGTTTCACCAGAAAGTTGCACTAAAGATGTGTAATACAATTAACTAAGTCCTCAGCCCTTTCCGACTGTATTTGGCAGAGCTGCCTCTAAGTAAAAGATATATTTGTCATGTTATAATTTGGTAACCTTTTTTTAATATATTAATCAGAAATTGACAATATGAAAAACTAATGATCAAGTAACTAACATTTTTGTAAGTTAGTAAGTTTCTAAATTTATACTCTGAACTCTATTAAAAAGACATCTAATTTAATCAATTATTTTAAAATTTTTAATGATGAATCTTTATTTGGCTTTTGCTTTATTACTACAAAAAAAGGGAACTTTCTTGATGGTTCAGCAGGTAAAGAATCAACCTGCAATGCAGGACACATAGGAGATGAGAGTTTGAACCCTAGGTTGGGAAGATGCCCTGGAGAAGGAAATAGCAACCCTTTCCAGCTTTCTTGCCTGAAAAATCCCATAGACAGAGAAACCTGCGCTACAATTCATGGAGTTGTAAAGTCCAAAGACTTGCAAAGAGTCAGACATAACTGAGCAACTAAGCACATATCAAAAAAGAAAACAGTGTAATATGTAGCACTGTTATAACAAACTTTTTTCAATCCTGTCATACATTTCAAAATGGCAATAATTTCATCTCTCCTTTATGGTCGCGCTCCAGCCCTGTAACTCTGAGATTCTTCCATTCTAACTGTGGGGCTTGCCTGTGACTTTGTTTTGGACAAAGCAGTTAGCAAATGTAACTCCAGCAAATACTTCAAAATTGCTTGTTCATTGAAGTTTTCTTCCCTGCTGCTCTTATAACATCATTGTTAAGTGAGTAGTAGTCCAGGCTAGCCTCACATCACGTTAGTCGACAGTCGTGTCTGACTCCGTGCGACCCCATAGACGGCAGCCCACCCGGCTCCCCCTTCCCTGGGATTCTCCAGGCAAGAACACTGGAGTGGGTTGCCATTTCCTTCTCCAATGCATGGAAATGAAAAGTGAAAGTGAAATTGCTCAGTCGTGTCCGACTCTTAGCGACCCCATGGACTGCAGCCCACCAGGCTCTTCCGTCCATGGAATTTTCCAGGCAAGAGGACTGGAGCGGGGTGCCATTTTCTTTCTCCAATGCATGAAAGTGAAAAGTGAAAGTGAAGTCGCTCAGTCGTGTCCGACTCTTATCGACTCCATGGACTGCAGCCTGCCAGGCTCCTCTGTCCATGGGAGTTTCCAGGCAAGAGTACTGGAGTCGGGTGCCATTGCCTTCTAGAGGATAAAAGACATAGGACTTCCGTCACTCCAGCTCATAGTTAGCCAACGGCTAGATGTGAAAATGAAGTCATCTGAAATCAATCAACAGCCAGCTAATCTTGGAGATTCATAAATGAGTGCAGGCCAGTTGATATCAAATAAATCTGGTTCAGACCAGAAAAAGGGGTCAGGTGAGTCAAACCCAAATCACTGACCTGAAGAATTATGAGCTAAATAACCTTATTCTTCATTTTTATTTTCTTTTGGACATGGTGAATGCATATGCTATTCTTAAAACCTGTTTATAATATTCTCCATATGTGAAATCCTTTTAATGCTAGAATATAAGTTCTAAGTGGTCAGAAACACAATGAGATTGGTGTCTCACTGAGTTACATCTAGGTCCTACCCCAGGTCTTGGGATATAAATGAGGCTCAGTGAACATATTTTGAATGAGTAAATCTTTTCCATCTATTTTCATCTATCTCTCCTCAAGTTCCAATGCATGCCCCAGCTGTTCAGTCAAGACCAGCGCTCCCTTTGCTTTTTTATAGCAATGATCATACTTCTGGCTGGATGGTATAGTATGAGAATTAAGAGCACAGATTTTGATGTCAAACCACCCAGGTTCAAGTCCTAGCTTTGCCACCTACCTGATACAGTAAGTAATTTATATTATGTGTGACTATGTTTCTTCATATTTAAAAATATTTAATAATAGCCCGGAACTACATTAAAAAGATCACCTGGTATATTTTAAACACCATGTGTGCATCAACAGTTATTGACCAGTTGTGCTATTAGCTGGGCTTCCCAGGTGGCACTAGTGGTAAGGAATTCACCTGCCAAGGATACAGATTTGATCCCTGGGCCAGGAAGATCCCCTGGAGAAGGGAATGGCTACCCACTGCAGTATTCTTACCTGAAAAAGTCCATGGACAGAGGAGCCTTGTGGGCTACCATCCATAGGGTCGCAAAGAGTTAGAACAGCTGAGCATACACACAGGACACAGGAGTGCTATTATCTTTAGTACAGTTTTGGTGTTTATCAATAGATATCATTCATATGCTTTGGGCTGTTTCTTTACTAACTTGTGAGCTCTGCTGCCTTTGTAAGAACATTTCTTCACTGTCTCTACAACCCTGAAAACCCATACTTCACACTTTCTAATCTAAAAGTTAATCAGTTTATTCAATAAGACATTTTTAGTATTACATAAAATACTGTTATAAATCACTAAATGACTTTTAATGTATACAATTGATTTTTAACAAGTGGAGCATTTTATTAAGTCTGAGCTTAAATTGAATAACCCTTTTTATAGCAAAATGCCAACAGAGTATTTTTTATATATAATTAATAATTCAACAATCTATGGCTGTACAACTACCATTAATTTTGCAATCCATCTCATTGCTGTGGTAATTCTCCACAAATCCTATTTGAAATAATTCACTACTAACCCTACTTCATAATAGTCACAGATTTCTGCTTGCATCCAACTTCTTTATGCATCCTGGCAAAACTAAAAACTTGCTAAAATATGCAATCAGTGAAACATAATTATTAATGTCTTTCGGCTTACATCCTCACTTGAGAAAAGTTATGGAGACTTTTCTTCCATGAGTCATGGTCCGATGATTTATGAATAAATCTGTTTACTTGCAATTGCATAATTTCTAGAATAAAATTGATGACACATCATTAAGAAATCCTAAGTCATTGACAGCTGCTTCAAGAAGTACTAATTCTATGGTTGTCTGAGGTTTGGAAGAAAGAAAGGAAATGGACTCGTCATCATTGCTTTTGGGCCAAATGAAGTAAAAGAAGCACTGAGATCCATTCAGATGAGACCAAAATCAAGAGTAGACCATAGAGAAACAAGATTTGAAGGACTTCAGCAAACAGTTGAAAGAAATATTACTCAGGAACACCAAGAATAAACTCTGCTGCTTTCTCTTCATGGAAAAGGAGTGATCTTGTCAGTGCAACTTTGAAACAAGACTCCAAAGCCAAAAATTGGCAAACATTTTCTTTTTCTAAAACACATTAACTATTAATGCTGCTGCTGCTGCTCCTGCTAAGTCGAATCAGTCATGTCCGACTCTGTGCAACCCCATAGATGGCAGCCCACCAGGCTCCGCTGTCCCTGGGATTCTCCAGGCAAGAACATTGGAGTGGGTTGCCATTTCCTTCTCCAATGCATGAAAGTGGAAAGTGAAAGTGAAGTCACTCAGTCGTGTCCAACTCTTAGCTACCCTGTGGACTGCAGCCCACCAGGCTCCTCTGTCCATGGGATTTTCCAGGCAAGAGTACTAGAATGGGGTGCCATTGCCTTCTCCGAACTATTAATGGTTGTCTATTAATAGCGAATATAATAACATTAATAATAGTGTGAAGTCAAATGGTCCTTAGAAGCATCACTATAAACAAAGCTACTGGAGGTGATAAAATTCCAGCTGAGCTATTTCAAATCCTAAAAGATGATGCTGTTAAAATGCTGCACTCAATGTGCCAGCAAATTTCAAAAACTCAGCAGTGGCCACAGGATTGGAGAAGGTCAGTTTCCATTCCAATTCCAAGAAAGGCAATGTGAAAGAATGTTCAAACTACCATACAGCTGCACACATTTCACATGCTAGCAAGACTGTGCTCAAAATCCTTCAAGCTAGGCTTCAACAGTACTATAACCAAGAACTGCCAGATGTTCAAGCTGGATTTACAAAAAGCAAGAGGATCCTCTGGATCATAGAAACAGCAATGGAATTCCAGAAAAACATCTACTTCTGCTTCATTGACTACACTTAAACCTTTAACTATGTGGATCACAATAAACTGTGAAAAATTCTTAGAGAGATGGGAATACCAGACCACCTTACCTGCCTCCTGCGAAATCTGTATGCAGGTCAAGAAGCAACAGTTAGAACCAGACATGCAACAACAAACTGGTTCAAAATTGGAAAAGGAGTACGTCAAGGCTGAATACCATCACCCTGTTTATTTAACTTCTATGCAGAGTACATCATGTGAAATTCTGGGCTGGATGAAACACAAACTTGAATCAAGATTGCCAGGGGAAATATCAACAACCTCAGATATACAGATGAGACCGCTTTAACGACAGAAAATGAAGAGGAACTAAAGAGCCTCTTGATGAAGGTAAAAGGTAAAAGAAAAGAGTGAAAAAGCTAGCTTAAAACTCAGCATTCAAAAATAAGGTCATGGCATCTGGTCCCATCGTTTCATGGCAAATAGATGGGGGAAAAGTGAAAAATGAAAGAGTTTATTTTCTTGGGCTCCAAAATCACTGTGGACAGTGAATGTAGCCATGAAATTAAAAGCCACTTGCTCCTTGTAAGAACAGCTATGACAAACTTAGGGAGCATATTAAAAAGCAGAGATGTCATTTTGCCAACAAAGGTCCATATAGTCAGAGAAGAAAGGGGCAAGAGAGGATGAGATGGTTGGATGACATCATGTACATAATGGACATGAGTTTGAGCAAATTCCAGGAGATAGTAAAGGACAGGGAAGCCTGGTGTGCTGCAGTGCATGGGGTCGCAAAGAGTCAGACACAACTGAGAGACTGAAAAACCAAGCAAAACCTGGACAGTGTATCGAAAACAGAGACATTAAAGAAGGCTAAGCACCAAAGAATTGATGCTTTCGAACTGTGATGCTGGAGAAGACTCTTGAGACTCCCTTGGACTGCAAGGAGATCCAATCAGTCAATCTTGAAGGAAATCAACGCTGAATATTCATTGGAAGGACTGATACTGAAGCTGAAGCTCCAATACTTTGACCACCTGATGCAGAGAGTCGACTCACTGGAAAAGGTCCTGATGCTGAGAACGATTAAGGGCAAGAGGAGAAGGGGGTGACAGAGGATGAGATGACTGGATGGCATCACTGACTCACGAACATGAGTTTCAGCAAACTCTAGGAGACAGGGAAATACAGGAAAGCCTGGTATGCTGCATTTCTTAGGATTGCAAAGAGTCAGAGATGACTGAGTGATTGAACAATAATATAGCATTCGTTAATAGTATATATAACTGATATATATACATCAGTTATCTAAATTGGTTAGGCATGCTTACTGATGGTGTGTGAGTAAATGTTCAACAGTCATCTTTCCAGCAAAGGAGGTGTGTATGTGTGTACATTTGTCTGTATATATATATATATATATATATATGTATGTATGTATTTGTCTGTATGTATATATATTTATAAATGTTGCTGATATAAAAGTGTAGCACACAATTTACAAATGATAATAAAGTATGCATTATTTTTTATTGTAAATTCTTTATAACCAATGGAGAGTCATAGATTTTTTTATTGATTTTTGTCAAAATCACATCTATAGCCAATTTTAGTTGTAACTGATGATCAAGTGCAGTTTTGACATAGATGTCGGTTATCTCTTTTTGTTTTTGTAGAAGTAAGATAAAAATAAACAATGAAGATGAATAATGGATTTTTACTCATACATCAAAAATGTGAGTGACATCTTTCCTAAATCAGGCAATCATTTTGAATAATGGAAGGATGTTTTCTCAATTTTGTATGTGTATGCCGTTCATAATTTAACAGGTAATAGAAATGCAATTTTAAATTTAATTTACTTTATAAACATTTTCTCCATCACGTCTGAAGATGAACAATAAACAAAACAATAAAGCAAAGCCTGAATTGTAAAGTTTGCCAATTTCTGTGATATAAAATATCCCTGTATAGATGCTTTTATATTATAATTACAGTAATACACTATTATATAAAATTTCCACTACACAGATACAATAGATATAATCTTACTTAAAAGCATTGTCTATACAAACATATGGTAGTATAGTTAGGAAAAGATGAGATTTTAGTAAAAGTTTTTCCTTTCATCTTTTTGAATACATCATGTCCCTCTCTTCTGGCTTGCAAAATTTCTGCTGAAAAGTCAACTTATAACCCACTGGAAGTTTCCTTGTATATAACTAGCTCCTTTTCTCTGGCTGCTTTTAAGTTTTTCTCTTAATCTTTAATTTTTGGTGTTTTAATTATAATGTGTCTGAATGTAGACCTCTTTGATTTTATCTCGTTTGGGACTCTCTGTGCTTTCTGGACCTAATGTATGTGTCCTTCCCCAAGTTGGGAATGTTTTCAGTTATTACTTCTCTTTTTTAAAGTTTTTATTTACTTACTTATATTTTTTGGCTGCACCAAGCTTTCTCTTGTTGCAGCGCATGGGCTTCTCAAACTGGTGTCTTCTGTTGTGAAGCATAGTCTCTAGTTGCATAGAGTCAATACTTGGCATCACACAAGATTAGTTGCTCCACAGCATGTGGGATCATGCTGGACCAGGAATCAAATTTGTGTCCTCTGCATTGGCAGTTGGATTCTTAACCACTGGACCATCAGAGAAGCCCCTGTTATTTCTTCAAATAAGTTCCCCACCCTTTTCTCTCTCTTCATCTTCTGAGACCCCTACAGTGTGAATGGAATGTTAGTATACTTGATGTCGTCCCAAGAAGTGTTTTAAACTATCTCATTTTTAATTTTTTTTTCTATTCAGATTTTTACTACTCCATCTTCCAGATGGCTGGTCTGTTCCTCTGAATCATCTAATCTGTTGATTCCTTCTAGTGTATTTTGGTTTCAGTTATTATATTATTAAGCTTTATTTAATGCTTCTTTATATTTTATAACTCTTTCATAAACTGCTTACTGTTTTTATTCACTCTTCCTCTGAATTCAGTAAACATCTTTGTGATCCTTACCTTGAACTCTGTACGGGGTAGATTGCCTATCTCCACTTTGTTTAGTTCTTTGCTTAGTTTTTTCTGAAAGTGAAAGAATGTGAAAGTGAAGTCACTCAGTCGTGTCCAACTTTTGCCACTCCATGGCCTGTAGCCTACCAGGCTCCTCCATCCATGGGATTTTCCAGGCAAGAGTACTGGAGTGGGTTGCCATTTCCTTCTCCAGAGGATCTTCCCAACCCAGGGCTCAAACTTGGGTCTCCCGCATTATAGGCAGACGCTTTACCATCTGAGCCACCTATTCTTTCATTTTGAACATATTTCTCCCTCTCCTCATTTTACCCAGTTCTCTCTATTTATATATGTTAGGTAGGTCGTATATGTTTCCTGATCTTGGACAAGTGGCCTTATATAGGAGAGATTCTAAGGGGTTCGACAACACACTTCTCTCTGTTTGCAAGAGTTATCTACTCTAGAGGTGCCTCCTCTGTAGGCTGATTGCACACTTCTGTCGTAGTGAGGCTGACTGCTTTGGCTGCCCTAGTAAGCTAATCTGGCCTCCAGCTCAGTTACCTATGAGACCCTGCCTTGCGCAGTGACTGCCAGCCTGCAAATGGCAAGGCTGGTTTCATTCATGGCTGTCTGAACAGCCCAGGGAGAATCAAGGCTGGTGCCAGTCCACTAGAGGCCAAGACTGAGTCCCACATAGCAGTCCCACATAGCAGCAGAGCCCTGAGAGAGCTCAGGACTGGCGCCAACCTGCTGGAGAGAAGGCAACACTTTTTTTTTAATATATTGAAATTGTCATTTCTGAAAGTAAATATTGTATTTACTTTATTTTATTACTGTTGTATGCACAAGGAAGCATTGACTTTCAAAGTGGGTATAGTGTATCAGTCTTCCAGGGCTACCATGACAAGATAACACAGACTGGGTGGCTTATGCAACAGAAATTCATTTTCTCAAAGTTCTGGAGTAAGTATAAAAGTCCATGATCAAATGTTGGCAAATTTGATTTCTGTTGAAAGCTCTCTTCTTGGCTTGCAGACAGTCTCCTCACTGTATGTCCTCCCATAGCCTTATCTCTGTTCCAGAAAGGATTAAGAGAGAGAAAGAGAACTGACATCTCTTTCTCTTCTTATAAAGACACCAACCCAGTTAGATTAGGACCCCACTTTTATAATCTCATTGAACCTTAACTTTCCTAAAGACCCTATCTCCAAATACAGTCACAGTGGAAATTACTGTTTCAAATATGAATTTGGTGGTGACATACTTTAGTCTATATATAGTCCATAGCATAAAACATTTTAAGAAAAAATAAAAACAACTGCAAATACTTAACACATTATATGCCAAATACTATTCCAAGAACTGAATGTTTATCGATATACTTATTCCTCACGCAACTCTTTTGGCTAGATACTTTTATTATCACTATTTTCCCATAAGATAACTTAGGCACTGAAATGTTAACTTGTTCACGTTTAGCCTGCTTCTAAGACAGAATTTGAGTAATAGAGCCAGGGTCAAACTTGAACTTTCTTTAAAGACCAGACTGAATCAATCTGCTAAAATCATCAGTCATGTTAAGAATGGGGCACTAAATCCCCAGCTTGTTTCTCGGCTTTATGAAGAGAAGGACAGTCAGTATCAAGCAGCTCATCCTGAGGCTCATTGGCTTTTATGAAGAGGCATTTTCATTCATCTGTTTGAACTGTAAGAAGAACATTAAGTCTTTCTGGAGAAAATTGTCAGTTACAAGTTGCTTTGCTCATGTACATGCAGTGCAAATATATTTGCCCATTTGAACAACTTACAGTTACTCTCACAAAAGAGGCTTTCATCAGCATTCCATGCACAAGAAAAGTAAATGGAATAATTGAGAAACTGAGCTATAGAGTATACCACTTTACTGAGCCAGTTGGATCTTTGGTGTCTAAATGGCTTATTAATGAACTCATCTGAATAATTCACTAAATGTATTATGAACATTATGCAGAGGCACTTTAGAAATGTTATAAATGACCTGGCTTCTCTGGTGGCTCAGACAGATTTCCAAACCAGATGACAGTAATTCATGAATAAGGAAAAATTTTCCTTTAAATTCTTTATTTTTCAAAACTTGACCTATTCACAAAATAAACAGGGGAGAGTTACTTCAGATGACTTCATCAACAATATTTGTTTTGGAAAGTCATTCATACCATTTTCTTTGGAAGAGCATTCCCAGCATTAGATTTTAAGAGTGAAGACAGTTAAATATTTTAATTCTTTCCAGTTATCTGTACCACTGGGTTGTGATTCCAGCAAAACTAACATGTCAGTTTTTTGCTGTAAAATCTTATCTTCATCTCAAACTAATCAGCCTGAATATACCTTCATTATAACCTTAAGCCTAACATAAAGAACCCTTACTGAACAATTTTAAAGTGAAAAATATTAGTAAAATTTGTCAGATTCAGTATTACTTATATATCACAGTTACTTTTTAAAACTTGTTTTTCTTTTATATTTTAACAACTATATCCTAGCTTATTAACTATAGTTTTTCTCAATAATAGATAATAAAGTTGCTTTTTAAACAAATATTTTTGAATAAAAAATCAGTATCTAATAAATAATAATAGGAATACATGCATACAACAAAAACAATAGCAGTGCTTCTCAGTGACTAAGAACTAGGGAAAAACACTTTACAATATACTTTAAAAATCTACTATTATTATTGTTACTCAACCAAATCAAAAAGTTATTTGCAGTATTTGGAAAATGAGAGCCACAAGCTGAAGACTGTATCAATAAGATTAAAAGTTAAGTGAGCATATGTATCTGTAATTTATTGCTATTGACAGGAAAGGAGACCCAAATCCATTGTTATATTTTCTATATAATCTTATTAAGAGATTTCACTTATGTACCCTTCCGCTGATCGCCTGTATAATCTACAGTCTATGCAGTAGTTTTTATATTGGTTTAATTATGTAGTTACTTAATCTGTTTCATATTTATTTCCCCCTATTAATTGTAAGATGTTGGAAACAGGAATTATCTATTGCAGGTATTTTGCACCTAGAACTGCGCTATGCATATGGAGTGGTTAGAGAGATATTTACCAAATAAATTAGCATTACATGATATGGAAAACAACACTGCAGAATATGAACTTCTTTCAGAGACCCTCAACTGAAGCCAAGGCCATAAACTTTAAATGTCAACTCCAGTCGTAAACATTGTTGCTTTATCCAAGTGCAAGGGGATGATACCCATGTTGGGCAAGTTGTAGAGACTTTTGTACCAACTCCACAGACATATTTTCCAAGATTCCTGCAAGGGATATTCAACATCAAGAGTAATCACATTCAGAAAAGCCCTAAATAATGCCATTGCCATCAATTATTTTATTTATAATTTCTTCAATCCCAAATGAAATTTACCAATAAAATGTATTTATATTGGATTGGCCAGAAATAATAACACTTTATAGAAAACACCAGCCAAACATTTTGACCAACACAATACCATAAGCAATGCTGTCTAGTAACATAGCTGACTTTTCCTCTTTATC
>SJYC01068209.1:0-43306 GCA_006408675.1 Madoqua kirkii | reverse complement strand
AGTGGGACATGAGGAGCGACCGAACTGAACTGAACTGAAATGATAAATGGATAATAGGCATCCTATGAGATTCTAAACAGCCATGAGGGAAAAAGAATGAGGGAAACTTAGTACACTCTTATGGGAAGATATCACAGAAAAGTATTTCAGGGGATATGGATTTATGAATACGAGTGTATGTTTGTGTAAGTGGACATCTGGAAGGAAACATATGTATACATAGCATATACACACAAAAAAGAGGAAGGCAGTTGTTGAAAGTATGTATAACAAGTTACAAATGATTTTTCTTTCACTGTGGAAAACAGTATGGAAAATCCTATAAAAATCTAGGAATAAAACTGTCATGCTGCTGCTGCTGCTGCTGCATCGCTTCAGTCCTGCCATATGACCCAGCAGTCCCACTGCTGGGCTTATATCCTGAGAAAACCATAATTCAAAAAGTACCCCAGTGTTCACTGCAGCACTGTTTACAGTAACCAGGGCATGGAAGCAACCTAGGTGTCCAGCGACAGATGAATGACTAAAGAAGCT
Organism: Madoqua kirkii; assembly: GCA_006408675.1. Classification (NCBI taxonomy): domain Eukaryota; kingdom Metazoa; phylum Chordata; class Mammalia; order Artiodactyla; family Bovidae; genus Madoqua; species Madoqua kirkii. The sequence continues at coordinate 42,772 of SJYC01068209.1, read as the reverse complement.
GTGGCTAAATATTTCTCAACAATAAAAAGGAACAAATTTGAATCAGTCAAAATGAGGTGGATGAACTTAGCCTCTCTTGTACAGAGTTAAATCAAAAAGAGAAAAACAAATACCCTATATTAACACATATATATGGAATCTAGAAAAATGGTACTGTTGAACCTACTTACAGGGCAGGAACAGAGACGCAGACATAGAGGGCAGCCTTGTGGGCGCAGAAATGGGAAGGAGAGAGGATGAGCAGGAAGAGAAGCGCTGATAGAGATACAGCTCCATGTGTAAAATAGCTAGTGGGAAGCTGGTTTTTTTATTATTAAAATTATTTTTTGGAAGCTGCTATTTAACACAAGGAGTCCAGTCTTGTACTCTGTGATGGCCTGAAGGGATGGGATGGGGTAGGTGGGAGGGAGGTTCCAGAGGGAAGGGATATATGCATTCTTACTTGAGTGCTGTACAGCAGAAAGCAACATGGCATTATAAAGCAATTCTCCTCCAATTAAAAAGAAAAGAACATAAGAACCCAAACAGGTGTGGACGATCTCCCCATCGTCCACACCTGTGGCTGATTCATGTCAATGTATGGCAGAACCAGTGCAGTGCTGTGAAATGGAATAAGCATTAAACAAAAAATAAAAATTTAAAAAAAAAAAAAAAAAAAAAAAAAAAAAAAAATTAAAAAAAAAAAAAAAAAAAAAAAAAATAGAAAAACACGTTAAAAAAAAGAAAAGAATTTAAAAAAAAAGGTGCGAGAAAAAAAAAAAAAAAAAAAAAAAAAAAAAAAAATAAAAAAAAAAAAAAAAAAAAAAAAAAAGAACCCAAACAGTTGTTTTTCTAACCATTGATACCAAATACAAGTTGATCGGGGAATTTGTATTGGCAAAATATTTAATAATATAAAATTATTAATGCATCTCATCTGTGATCATAGCACTATAGTGTTTTGAAAGCTTCATCTTTTAGGAGTACATACACAAAATTCTGGATGAAATCAAATGATGTGTGGGATTTGCTTGAAAATAATCAAATGTGAGACAGGATTTCTGGGCAGAGATGGATAAAGAGTGGGTGTGTGTTGATCCTTGTATAGTTGGCGATGGGTGCCTTGGGTTGTCTATACTATTTTCTCTACTTTTATATACATTTGAAATATTCTTCTAAAAAAGTTAAGAAAAGAAAGAGTGACGTTTCTGTGCGGAGGTGAGAGGGTCCGAAGAGTCAAGTGTTTTCAATATTCTTTTGCTTGATTGTATTTTTGTGCTTTTTCTCCATAAGAATACATTTTGCATTTATAATCTACTAAACAAAAGATGAAGAAAACTGTGGAGAAGGCACATTTTGAAACCGACACTCACTTTACTTAAATACAAAATGTACAGTGCTTCCCTTCCAAAATCAAATTCAGAATACTCCTGAAATCACGGAATGGTTTGCCAACCATGCAACTATGTATTAAAAACTATGCATTAAAAAATTTAAGCTGATCAATTTTCTTCCAAAATACCATCTCTTTCACTGTTATCAGAGTTACTGCAAGGTGGTAAAGAACTCTATTCAAAGGTAACTTGGGAAAGTTCTTAATGGTGAATAAATTGGGGGAAAATAAACATTTTCCTGGAGAACTAGAATTGTGAAAAACTCAAAGCGGTATTTGAGGGCACATCTACCCGTTGTTCCTGAGTCAGCTCTGAGTTTTTCTTTTCCACTCCATTCTGTGGAGATTCAGATGATCCTTACCCAAAGGTCAGTATTTCTGTGTTTTGCAGCATATGTAACCTTGAGAAGAAAAGAATATCCATTTTGTATAGGAAACAGGGTTAGTCAGTCCAGTAGAACACTGTAATTTTGGACCAGCAGAAAAATGCCTTTTTTAATATGGACAGACAGACTTTGGCCTTTGCAATCAAAAAATAAAAGGACAAAGGGGAAATTTGCAGCTGAGAAATGAAGAGTGAGAAAAGTTTCCTCATAAGTGTCCTGAAACTCAAAATGTCGACTGTGATTCTCCATCAGGCGCTGTCAGAATGGCTGAGGGAGGTAGGACTGCAGAAGGGCAAAGGGAGAGGGTTTTGGGGTGATGGAATCCTTTGAAATTCAGCTTGAAGGGGTAGTTACTACTCCTGTGTCAAAAATCATGTAATCATGCACCAAAAAACAAGAAAAAAGCATATTTCAGTGCATGCAAATTAAAAAAAAAAAAGACAATTCAAAGCTCCAAAACATTCCAAACTTCAAGGTTGTTAGGTGTCTGGTGAGCATTCACGGTTTTGTAAATGGGTCTGAATGGCTGGATGGATGAAACTGTGAATGAAGACATTATTTTAAAAGTATAAATTATTGAAATACATGTTGTTAAAATAAAAAACTAAAACGATAAAGCCAACTTAAATTCTGAGAAGACTCAGTGGGTGTTTTGAGGGAGGAGATCTTCAGGATGGGAGGAGGATCCACAGGTCTTTGGGAGGCTGAGACATCCTATCTTTGCCCTGGGAGCTGGTCCCATAGATAAGGCTGGCTTGTGAAATCTCATCTAGCTGTATACTTATGATCTGTGCTCTTTTCTCAGTGTATGTGAGGCTTCCATAAAATGCTTAAAAAGTCTCCCACAAACTTTAAAAACTATTTTAAAGCCATATTACAAATGTTTTCACAGTTCAGTTATAGGGCAAAATTACCTCTCCTGATGGACCAGTCTGCTTTCTTTCTGCCTCTTCACACCAGGTAATGAGAATTAAGTAATCCATCACTTCAACTTTCTGCCTTGGTTGTCACAGGATCTGGGGAAGATCACCTGCTTAGCTCTAGGATTTATTCGGCTGATATATTTTTACCTCCCTCCATGTATGACTTCTAATTTTCTAGTTCTGTTTTAAAGATGTTGTTATATATACACCTGCTCCTTGTACTATAAGCCAGGTCCAAATGCCTTTTGAAAGTAGATCGAGTATAACTCATAACCTCAAAATAAGAAAGTCGATTCTTATTTAAGAGTTTTACAAGCAAAGCTTGAAAGAAGAAGGAAAAAAAAAACTATTTTAAAATGAAATGCAACTGATTTTTTGTTCCCCAATGCAGCACAATCTTTACTGGCCACTGAGGGAGAGTAGATATGTATCTTTTCTAGATGAATACAGGGAATGGTGAAATGAACTCTAAGCTTATATCCAAGTAAGTTGAAAAACATATTCTATGTGCCTAAGTATGAAGAGAGAGAAAGTTAAATGAAAACCCATAGACAGGAGAGGAACAATTCAAACCTTAGACTGTGGAGCTCAGTGATAAATAACAGCTGAGTCTAATTTCATGCATGAGCTTTGTTAAATTAGGAGAAAATGGAGTGATGAACAAAAGAATCTAAAACAATTGCAGCCATTTGCTCAGATCTGGTAACTGGATTTTCCAGTTATGCAAGTCATTTCACATTTACGTTTCAAGCATCCTGAGAATGGCCCCTTACAGGCTGACTCCATCAGTTCAGTTCAGTTCAGTTCGGTATTCAGTCATGTTCGAATCTGTGTGACCCCATGGACTGCAGCACACTCCCCTGTCCATCACCAGCTCCCGGAGCTTATTCAAACTCATGTCCACAGCATCAGTGATACCATCCGACCATCTCATCCTCTGTAGTCCCCTTCTCCTCCTGTCTTCAATCTTTCCCAGCATCAGGGTCTTTTCCAATGAGTCAGTTCTTCGTATCAGATGGTCAAAGTATTGGAGTTTCAGCTTCAACATCAGTCCTTCCAATGAATATTCAGGACTGATTTCCTTTAGGATGGACTGGTTGGATCTCCTTGCAGTCCAAAGGACTCTCAAGAGTCTTCTCTAACACCACAGTTCAAAAGCATCATTCTCTGGCGCTCAGCTTTCTTCATAGTCCAACACTCACATCCATACATGACTACTGGAAAAACTATAGCTTTGACTAGACAGATCTTTTCCGGCAAAGTAAAGTGTCTGCTTTTTAATATGCTGTCTATGTTGGTCATAACTTTTCTTCCAAGGAGCAAGCGTCTTTTAATTTCATGGTTGCACTCACCATCTGCAGTGATTTTGGAGCCCAACAAAATAAAGTCTGTCACTGTTTCCCTATCTATTTGCCATGAAGTGATGGGACCAGATGCCATGATCTTAGTTTTCTGAATGCTGAGTTTTAAGCCAACTTTTTCACTCTCCTCTTTCACTTTCATCAAGAGGCTCTTTAGTTCTTCTTTTCTTCCTGCCATAAGGGTGGTGTCATCTGCATATCTGAGATTATTGATATTTCTTCCAGCAATCTTGATTCCACTTTGTACTTCAGCCCAGCATTTCTCATGATATACTCTGCATATAAGTTAAATAAGTAGGGTGACAATATACAGCCTTGACGTACTCCTTTCCCTATTTGTAACCAGTCTGTTGTTCCATGTCCAGTTCTAGGCTTACTACAATGAACATATAGTTGACCTTTTTGGAGAAAAAACAAAAATAGAACTGATGCAATAAGGTAAAAGTTTGGGTATTGTTTGGGCTACTAAGAAGCTAAAATTATAGAAGTATAAACCAGGAGATGCTATGAGGGTTGCCAGGGCTAAAAATCTTCTAAGACATTCCTGTTCTTTTATGGCATATTAGAGTTTCTTCTACTCAGTCTAAGGAAAGAGCCTTCAGAGCTTGTCTACATTCATATAATAATTGGGAAACACCATCTTCAGATTCATCTAAAATAGGCTTCCATGAAAAAGTCAACTAAGTATAATTCAACGTTGCAAGATGAGATAAAAAGAGGTCTTTGGAATACATTTGGAACACAAGATGAGATAAAAAGGATGGTCTTTGGAACACATTTCAAAATCTAGATGATTCCAGATTTATTCTTAAAAATCATGAACAATGATCTGACATTTCCATCACTTTGTTGATCCACTAGAATTCAGCATGGTTTCTTAGGCTAAAGAAGTCATTGTGAAATGCCAAGCATGCAGCATTAACCCCAAGTAGATGCCTCCTGGTACCTACAAATGCTTTGAATTTTATGAAACTGTATATGACTTTTTTTTTTTTTTTTGGGTTATGGCCAAACAGTAGTGGTTAGAGCAACATTGCCAAAGCACTTACAGAAAAAAGTATTCTTATTATACCCTCATGTGGAACCAATGTTTAAAGTTTATAAATACCAAAAATGTGTCACACACAAAATCACACTTAACTGTGTAATTTTGATTGGTTGAGAGTCAAGAGAAACATACATGAACTCTCCAGGGATTTATGTTTTAAGGGCTATTCTGAGAATCAGATGGGAGAATGAAACTGTCACAGTTGCATGTCAATAAGGTGATACCAAGGCATGATTGCAGTTAGAGTATAGATAAGGCTTACGCATGCACTGTGACCTAGTTCCCTAAAGGACAGGAGAGGGATGGGGGAGGGAGGGAGACAGGGAAATGGTGGGGGTGGCATTCAGAAGGGGGCTACTGAAAAAGACCCAAGGGGCTACAGTGTGGGAGGTGTGTGGCTTACAGGTCATTCTAACACATTCCAGGTTTATTTAGCAAATAAAATCTTTTACTGGAATCATTTATCTTGCTGGACTTTACAATTTCTCATGGAATGCTACTATTTCACACAACTATTTATAAAAGAATTATTTAGCTCTCTCATCCTAGACTGCGCTTGTCTTTCTTTCTCTGCCTTGATTAGAGAATTAAGAAAAGGAAATTGCAGAAAACATTTTGATGATTTTTTCAGGAAATATTCCTAAGAGAGCACAGTAATCTCGAAATCTACACATGTTTTCAAACATGCTGTGAGCCCTTCTTACAATAAGCACACTTTTATTCCCACAGGGAAAATACAAAACAACAAAAAGTTTATTTTAATTAAGAAAAATACTCTTCTGGTTTAGCTATGTGACATCATAGTATGCTGCTAATAAAAGAGATGTTCATTTTGTTTTAAACTGATGTGTCCAAATATACAGCTTATAGCTTAGTGATAAAAGGAGAGACCGGAATGAACTATTTCAAAATATCGCAGTTGTAGTAGAATGGTGGGGTATTTCTAACTGTGCTTCATGCTGCTGCTAAGTCACTTCAATCGTGTCCGACTCTGTGCGACCCCACAGACAGCAGCCCACCAGGCTCCCCTGTCCCTGGGATTCTCCAGGCAAGAAGATTGGAGCGGGTTGCCATTTCCGTCTCTAATGCATGAAAGTGAAAAGTGAAAGTGAAGACTCAGTCATGTCCGACTCCTAGCGACCCCATGGACTGCAGCCCACCAGGCTCCTCCGTCCATGGGATTTTCCAGGCAAGAGTACTGGAGTGGGCTGCCATTGCCTTCTCCACTGTGCTTCATAGTGTTCTGTTTTTCTAAATTATGGCAATGAGTTCATTTTCTTTTTGAATAACAGTACCTTGAAAAGTAACTTGGTGATTTTGATTTTGGTATAAGAATATTATTAACTATATTTTTTAATCATGTAATACAGATTATTGTTGCTGTTCATTTGCTAAGTCATGTCCAACTTCTTGCAATCCCATGGACTGCAGCACTCCAGGCTTCCCCATCCTTCACTGTCTCCTGGAGTTTGCTCAGATTCATGTCTATTGAGTCAATAATGGGAAACCCTGGGATTTCTTTGGAAGGAATGATGCTAAAGCTGAAACTCCAGTACTTTGGCCACCTCATGCGAAGAAGAGTTGACTCATTGGAAAAGACTCTGATGCTGGGAGGGATTGAGGGCAGGAGGAGAAGGGGACAACCATGGATGAGATGCCTGGATGGCATCACGGACTCGATGGATGTGAGTCTGAGTGAACTCTGAGAGATGGTAATGAACAGGGAGGCCTGGCGTGCTGCGATTCATGGGGTCACAAAGAGTTGGACATGACTGAGCGACTGAACTGAACTGAAGTGAGTCAATGATGCCATCCAACCATCTCATCCTCTGCCGCCCTCTTCTCCTTTTGTCTTCCTATTTCCCAGCATCAGGGTCTTTTGCAATGAACTGGCTCTCTGCATCAGGAGGCCAAAGTATTGTATGCATGCATGCTAAGTCGCTTCAGTCATGTCCGACTCTGTGCAATGCTATGGACAGCAGCCCACCAGGCTCCTCTGTCCACGGGATTCTCCAGGCAAGAATACTGGAGTGGGTTGCCATTTCCTTCTCCTAAAGTACTGTATACACTATATTTATTTATAATTTGAATTTCTAATAGTTTAAAATGACTTTCCCTGCATCTACAAGATTCTCAGATTAAGATTTCTTCTTGGTCCTGTATCTTCCTTCCTCATTCTTTGCATGCTGTTTGATAGCTTGCTGATTGAAAATATATGCTCCATCAAGTACAGCTAGCTGTAAAAGAACTTCTTTAGCAGAATCACTTTTCAGATTTAAATATAAAATTATGAGGTGTTCCCATCATTTATGAGAAAGGGAATTGTTTTTAAACTAAGAGCACACAGATTGTAGTAATAAAAAATAATATACTTTAAAGTTACATCAAAATCATTGTCTATTAATAGACAACCCATTTAGGAAAGGTAAAATTTCCACATTCAGCTCTTCTGAGAAATTAGCTAAATTAACCAGTAGTTCCTACCACACTGAATAAACTCTAGACAGATTACAATGAACGCCAGTGAAGTTTGTTTTTCTTTTCATATTCTGCTTTGGCAGGAGTTAACTGTGAAAATTACATGTTAGAAAAGGTTAATTTCAAAGACAATTTTACTTTACATGAGTATGTTACTAAAGGAACTAAGTATGGTTTTCATTGCAAATTTGGGAATAAGACAAAAAAATTCTCTCTCAATGGCTAATGGATTTATGATTTGAAATAATGAACACTGACTCACACAAGGGGTTGGTGAATGCTGCCGTTCCCAGGAAACTTATCTTTTCCTCTTACCTGGGAAATTTAAGTATTTACTTTCAGTGAATTATTTGTACATAAACAGTTCCCTTTTCTAGTAGTTAAAGAGGAAAGAGGTTAAGAAATAATGTTTACCAAGATACAACATAAGTCTTTTTTCAAACACTGTGAAGAAATTAACATGTTTTTCAAAATCCGTCCTGTGGTTCTCTATGTTAGAGCTGTTCATGTCAGGATATTGTGGTCAAAATAGCTTTAAGAAATTGTGTGTTAGAATTGAAAAGGGTTTATTATTACCTTTTTAAAACTACAGGACTTCTCAGAAAACTTACAAGGTCTATTTTTAATTTCCAGGGGGAGAATAGAGAATGCAGCATTTTCTTCACTTGTCTGATCAAGTAACCCTTACAAATTGGTGTTCTAAGAACATAGTTTGGAAAAACACTAAATCATTACATGTTTGCAAGTTTAAATAAAATTGCATCGCCTATCCTTATTTCATTAGGCTTTAGTCATCTATCCCCTGCTGCTCAGGATATATTATCAATCTGGACACCTCCCAAGTAAATGCCTTCTATATCTGCTAAAGATAAAGAAGCACAGTAATCAATGTTTAATTTTCCCCCTACTAGGAATCTTATAGAATCTAAACAGCTCACTAAGTTTCATTTTTAAAATTAAATATTTTTAATCACAAAGTTTATACCTAAGAGAAAACTGGATATTTGCAATATAATTAGTATAGTTTCCAGCAAAGTCAATATTAAACTTCCAACAAACTAGGGGACATTTTTAAAAGAAATACCTCTGTCGACAGAGATACACCTGTGAAAGAAACCAAAGTAAAGGAACAAAGCCTGGGGAAGATATTTGAAAAATAATTATTTCTGTCTCAAAACCCTCTTGACTTGGATAAATCCAAAGAGAAATCCAGAGATTATAACCATGTGATTATTTTTCATTTCAAGGACATCCAAACTGTTTCCAGCTATCTGCAGGCTGCCAGATGTACAAACAGCACCATGTTAAAAATAAAATAGTGGCTATAGTTAAAAAGTACTTCTCTTTTGACTACTTCAACCTAGAATTATAGATTAAAATATACTTTTAAGGGTTAAAGTCCATCAGCACAGTTTTAACTATCCACCTTCTGTCTATAGTATGCCAAGTCAGCAGGCACAAGAAAAGATCATGATGATTGGTAGCAATGCAAATATAATAGAGTGGAATAGAATAGAGAGCCCTGAAAGAAACCCACAGGATAGTTAACTGATGTTTGACAAAGGAGAAAAGGCATACAATAGAGAAAAGATAGTCTTTTCAAAAAAAATGGTGGTGGAACGACTGGACATCCATAGGCAAAAAAAGAATCTAGCAGACTTTAAACCCTTCACAAAAATGATCTCAAAATGGACCACAGATCTCCATGCAAAATGCACAACTGTGAAACTCCTGGAAAACCTAGGAAACTAGCTAGATAATCTCGGGTTTGAAGATGACTCTTTTAGAATATAAGACCCCTGGTATGATCCAAGGAAGAAAGCATTGGTAAACTGGGCTTCATTAAAATTAAAAGCTCTGCACTGCAAAGATACTATCAAAAGAATGGTAAATCACAGTATGGGCGGATATATTTGCAAAATACATATCTGATAAAGAACTGTTAGCCAAAATATACAAAGAACATAAAACTCGGCAAAAAGAAAACACACACACACAAAAAGTCAAAGACTTTAACAGATATCTCATCAAAGAAGATACACAGGTGTAAAATAAGCATATGAGAGATGCTTCACATCATATGTCATTAGAAAAACACAAATTTAAACAATAGGATCCCAGCACACACCTATTAGAAAGCCTAAGATTCAGAACTCTGACAACACCAAATGTTGGTGAGGATATGGAATAAAAATAACTTCCATTCATTGCTTGTGGGTATTCACAATGGGACAGTCACTCCAAAAGACAAGTGTTTTTTTTTTTTTTTTTCTTTTGGGCAAAACTATACATACATTTTGGTAACCCACTCCAGTATTTTTGTCTGGAAAATCCATGGACAGTGGAGCCTGGTAGGCTACAGCCCATGGGGTTGCAAAGAGTCAGACACAACGGAGCGACTTCACTTTCTTTTCTTTTAAACATACATTTACCATACAAGAAAGCAATTACACTTTTTGGTATTTATTCAGAGGAATTGAAAACTTATGTCCTCACAAAGGCTATATATATATGTATGTGTGTGTATGTGTGTGTATAGAAACACTCTGCATGACTGCCAAAATTAGAAACAACTGAGAGGTCCTTCAGCAGATGAATGGATTTTGTGATACATCAAAATGATGGGCTACTATTCGGCACTAAAAAGAAATGAGCTCCTTTGCTGCCCTGCAGGTAGGATCATCAGTACTATTTTCCTAGATTCCATATATATGCATTATATACAATATTTTTCCTCTTTCTGACTCATTTCTCTCTACATATAGGCTCCAGGCTTATCCACCTCCTTAGAACTCAAATGCATTCCTTTCTATAGTTGAGTAATATTCCATTGTATATATGTACCATGATGTATGATGCAGGGAACCCAAAGCTGTATTCTGACAACCTAGAGAGATGGGATGGGGAAGGAGGTAGGAGGGGTGTTCAAGACAGAGGGGATGCATGCATACCACTGATTCCTCTTGATGTATGACAAAATCATCACAATACTATAAACTAATTATCTTCTTGAAAAGAAGCCATAAAAAGAGCTACAGGAAACCTAAGTGCATATTTTTAAGAAACGAAACCAATCTAAAAAGGTTATTTGCTGTTTGATTCCATCCATAAGACAATTGGAAAAGGCAAAATTTTAGAAGCAATGAAAAGATCAGTGGTTGCCTAGCGGGGAAGGAAAGATGGACAGGCAGAGCACAGAGGGCTTTTAGGCCATGAAAATACTCTGTGTAATACTACAGTGGTGGATACCTATTATATATCAGTCCAGACCCACATGGTAAAACATCAAGAGTGAAACCTAAATGTAAATTGTGGACTTTGATAACAAAGCACCGCTGTAGATTCATCAGTTGTTACAAACGGAACACTGGTGAGGATGGTGTTGCTAATAATGCATGAATGGAGAAAGTGGGAAATCCCTATCTCCCACTCAGTTTTGCTGTGAGCTTAAAAATCTGCTCTAAATAATAAAGCCTGTTAAAATAAATAACACTTACAATTATAATGGACTTCCCTGGTGGCTCAGATGGTAAAGAATCTGCCTGCAATGCAGGAGACCCAGCCAGATTCAATCCCTGGGTTGGGAAGATCCCCCGGAGAAGGAATTGGCAACCCACTCCAGTATTCTTGCCTGGAGAATCCAATGGAGAATCCCATCCATATAAAAGGGTTACATGATGAAAATATCTAGGTAAGTAACTTTATTCTCTTCTTTACACTGAGTAGTATATATGGATGTTTAATGGCTCCCTGTATCTTTTTTGTTGTTGTTGTTGTCCACACTGTAAGCCAGGCAGGTGAAATCTTAGTTCCTCAGAAACCTAACACCAGGGATCAAACTCACACCCAGTGCATTAGAAGCATGGAGTCTTAACCACTAGATCACCAGGAAAGTCTTCCTATTATCCCTTTGTTGTTGTTGTTCTGGTAATAGCTATTACGTTTTGATTTGATACAAACCAATCACCACATCTCAGGTCATACTGGGAGGCTCAGAGTAGGGCATGTGACTTAAGTAGTTCAACTCAAGTAAATCTTAAGGCTTTTTAAGAACACTCCAAAGGATTCTCATTTTTTTCTCTAACTTTGAACCTGAGAGGTTTTGAACCTGGAGCTTCCGTCTTGAACAAGCTGAAATGCTAACAGCCGGTGTGTAGTGGCTCAAAATAAAGTCAGCGTGGATAATAACACAACAGCGCAACTGTGGGTGCCGACTGCACAGTGTGAGTTTGAATCCAGCTGTAAACGGAGCCAGTCCTTCTGCTGGGCTTAACCAACTGCTCGAGAAAATCAATTCCATTCTTGCCTGAGCCCGTTCAAGTTGGATTTTCATCAGTTGTTTATAACTAGAAGATACATGAGATTTGAAGTCATTCTGTTCAATTTTCAAGCAAGATTGATTCCCCACACATGCATGTTGAGAACTTTTTGCTCAGATTAGTGCAGAACTGTTTCAAAGTGCAGACTTTGGTAGCACTGAAAGGACACATACTTCCGATTGGCCAATGTGGAACCACTCGGAGGAGGAGTTAATCAGAAGGTACTTGCCATCCTTCCTACCCTTTTTTTTTTGGCCTGAGCTCTGTGTTTGTGGATTCCTGGGAGAAGACATGTCAAGCCTTCCTTAAGGCATTTTTCTCTTTGCTCCCATGCTGTGATCACGACACAGCCAAGACCTCATGTGCTACCTCACATGCCCCAGCCTCCCTTGACGTCCAGTGGGAACCACATAACTGGCTCTGGCCATGATCAGAAGTACTATGAATCATTTCTAGACCAAACTCAAGGGCGTCCAGCCATTGGACTCCTCTATGGAGCCCCTGGAAGCCGTATTTTGAGATGACAAGCATCACAAAGTAGACCATTTTCAGTCTTGGTCCCTGAGTAACCATGTTGTAGGTACCCACTTGTTCCCAACACAGTGAGTGCAATGGAGAACTCTTCCTTGTGTGGGGCCACTGAACAGTGAGGGCCAGTTAGCTATGCGGCATAATCTAGTGCAGAATGGAAAGCAATTGTGGTGTACAATAAGTCCCCTACATATGAACGAGGTCCATTCTGAGAGCATATTTGTAACCCTGGTTTGTTTGTGAAGTCCAACACACTCAGCCAGGTACCCAACTAACACAATCAGCTATACAGTGCTATACTGTCATAGGTATATGACATATGTCATAGGTATATGCTTTCCACACAAATAATACATAAAACATAAACAAAAATAAAGAAAACATTTCAAACCTTTTTACAGCGTGCCTGTGTGCTCAGTTCTGTCCAACTCTTTGCAACCCCATGGACTCCTCTGCCTATGGAATTTTGCAGGTAAGAATACTAGAGCAGGTCGCCATTTCCTACTCCACGGGGCTCTTTCCCACCCAGGGATCGAAGCTGCATCTCTTGCGTCTCCTGCACTGGCAGGTGGATCCTTTACCACTGCACCACCTGGGAAGGCCAGTCTTACAGTTCAGTACCTTGGAAAGTACTGTGGTACCAACTACACCACAGCTGCTTTTACACTTACATCCTGGGCTTGAAATGAAGATACTCGACCACTGCGCCCTGATGCTCTGTATAATAATGCACAGCAAAGCACACAAAAGCAGAGCCTCTTCCAGAGCATGCACACATGTCACAGTGTATGCCAGATGCATAAACCTGTGACTGGACACACACATTTCCACTGCTGAAAGTTCAAAACTGGAAGGTCTGTATTTGTAGGGGGCTGACTGTTTAAGGGTGTGTTGTCCATTCCCAAAGCTCAAAACCTAAAAGTCTCCATTTTACTGGTGAAGATATACAAAGGATGAAAGTCATGAGACTTTCTTGAAAACCCAAAGGATACTTTTAAAATAGGATACTGGCCAACCCTTGACCTGGTGGAGACGTGATAGGGAAGAGGGGGAAGATGACGTATCCACAGGAAATGCAGGGCTTTTCCTTTCTGGCAGCAGTTTAGAGCCAGAGGCCCAGGCCCTGGGGACCCATGTCTGTGTTGTGCTCAGTCATGCTGACTCTTTGCGAACCCATGGATTATAGCCCCCGAGGCTTCCCTGTCCATTTGATTTTTCAGGCAAGAATACTAGAGTAGGTTGCCATTTCCTACTCCAGGGGATCTTCCTCACCCAGAGATTGAACTCACATCTCTTGTGTCTCCTGCATTGGCAGGCAGATTCTCTATCACTGTGCCACCTGGGAAGTCCCTATATCCAACTACAGTCAAAAAGAAATTTGCCTGCCCAAGCACACTAATGTTACATCTAGCTTAGCTAGCACAATTTTTAAAAAATTAAGTTACATATTTAAGATTCAGGAGATTTCATGAAAAAAATGTGAATTTTCAACTTTTCCTGGAGGGTGAGGAGAGGTGATAACTCTGAGCCTACATCGTGACCAGGTCACCATTATCTGGAGCAGAAAAGCAGGCTGTTCCTTCAAAGGGACAATGGGCCTTCTTTTACCGCTGGTCCCTACTGTGAGCCTCTTGTACTTGCTACCCCCTGGCTCTTATCGGTATTTGAGTTCATGCTTTTAAGCAGACTCTTCAGGATAGAAGTCTCCACTACTTAAAAATTACCAAGCAATTTTGACAGTTCACCACTTCATGGCAAATAGAAGGGGAAAAAGTGGAAGCAGAAAAAATTTTATTTTCTTGGGCTCCAAAATTACTGAGGATAGTGACTGCAGTCATGAAATTAAAAGATGTTTACTCCTTAGGAGGAAAGCTATGACAAATCTAGACAGCATATTAAAAAGCAAAGACATCATTTTGCTGACAAATGTGTGTCTAGTCAAAGCTACGGTTTTTCCAGTAGTCAGGTATGGATGTGACAGTTGGACCATTAAGAAGGCTGAGCACCAAAGAACTGATGCTTTTGAATTGTGCTGCTGGAGAAGACTCTTGAGAGTCTCTTGGACAGCAAGGAGATCAAACCAGTCCATCCTAAAGGAAGTCAACCCTGAATATTCATTGGAAGGACTGATGCTGAAGCTCCAACATTTTGGCCACCTGACACAAAAAGCTGACTCATTAGAAAAGATCCTAATGCTGGGAAAGATTGAAGGCAAAAGGAGAAGGAGGTGGCAGAGGATGAAATGATTAGATAGCATCACTGACTCAATGGACATGCATGTGAGCAAATTCCGGGATTTAGTGGAGGACAAAGGGGCCTGGCATGCTGCAGTCCAAGGAGTCATCAAGAGTCGGACCTGGCAACTGAACAGCAAGAAGAAGTACCCCTTAATAGATCACAGATGTCAATCATTCAGAGGAATCTAGGAAACAGTTAAGGCTTGTGGGCAATGTTCCTGATTTAATCCCAGAGAATGGTTTATATACTGTGGATATGTGCTTAGTCACTCAGTCATGTCTGACTCTTTGTAATCTCATGGACTCTAGCCCACCAGGTTCCTCTGTCCATGAGACTGCCCGTGGCCAACAGTGGGTTGCCATGCTCTCCTCTAGGGGATCTTCCTGACACAGGGATTGAACCCACATCCCCTGTATTACAGGAGGATTCTTTACTGCTGAGCCACCAGGGAAGTTACACTTCTATGTCCATATGCTGGGCACCAGGGAGGCCATACCTGAGGCGTTAGTCCAGCCTCTTCAAGTAAACTCAACCCAGCTGAATACTTAGACACCCACACCAGCAGAATAGATTATTCTGACTTTTCAACTATATGACCTAATTCTCCTCCTCTTCATAAATGAGAAAGAAAACTATTTTTCATATAATTCATAAAATAATAATAAAACCTTAAATACATTGTGCTTGCCATTCACTTAGGAAAAAAAATCCAAAAATTTACCTTAACTATGAAGTATTTTTAACTAGGTCCAGTATATTTAAATAATTTTTGAAGAAAAACACACCAGTTATTTAAAGAGGATAAAATGCTGAACATGTATTTCTTTCAGTCATTCATCTGTTCAGTAAAGTAACAAAAGAACTTAAAAAAAAAAAAACCTAGCTAGCTTCAGAATTTGTGTTTATCTTTTTCCATGATGAGAGTAATTTGAGATAGAGGGCACAATTCTGTTTGTTGAACAGATAAGTGACAGTATTTTTATCTAATAGTGATATTTGGAAAGCTGAAAAGAAACAGTATAACTACGGTAAATTACTTGACAATTGCAATAAAACTGCTTTGAGTGTTAGAGACACACAGGTAACTAGCTGGGTGTTTTGAGATAAGCAGGAGAGTGACGCTTATTCATATAAATGATTAACTGAAGAGTATTTTATTGGGTTAAATAAGCCGATATGATAACACAATAAACTAGGGGGAACGTCGAGAGGTGCTCTTTCTTTTGAGCAACAGGAAATGAGATGGTGTAGCAGAGTTACAAGGAGGTGTAAGACTGGAAAAAGTACCCCCTCCCAAGCATGGATGTCCCAGTCACCATGAGTGAAATCATTTCCAAACTGGGACTATACTTCTTTTCATGAATGAGTAAATGGATACCCACTGATTATGTTATTTTAAAGAACCAACTGGGGTGATGTAATAACCTATTAAACTAATACTCTCTGTTTTCCGTCTCCACCCTGCCTTTAAACAGATGTCTTTTTAATAGCCTTAAAACACACTATTTTTCCATAGTCCTTTAGTGCTGAGTTGCTTTATTTTACAGAGGAGACAGATGAGGCTTCAGGGCTAATCAATAGCAAGAAAAAGATTATTATTTGGATTCGTAACTTCAAACATAGTATGGCTTGTATTATAGTAGACCACCAGCTTTTTGCCTTCAGACACTATTGAAAATAAGTCATACCCACAACTGACTTACTGCTCAGCTAACAATTCTACTTTCTCTATCTCAAGAAACTAGATACAACAGTATCTCAGAGTTTGAAAGTGTCTCACCCTGTTTGGTATTTTATTTTATTGCCGTAGTAATTAACTCAGGTGAATCAATGCACACACTTATCCCTTCAGACATTCCAAACTATTATCCACATAAGAACATTCTAGGAAGTAATCAGTGCACATCCATGAAGTTTGTGGTGCTTCATTCACAGTTATAACCACCTTTATAATTAAATCTGTGTATTTGATCTAAAAGTGACTTTAGATTGCTTCCCTGCTTACCTCTTTAGACCCTCAGAGATCTCAAGCAATTTATTTTCAGATGGATATTGGCATTTGAAATGCTTTCTGATGAAGACTGTCAGATTCATCTTAGTTACCAGAGAACCAAAAGTATTTACAGCAGAACCTGGCAAGCAGTGATGTGGGGGCCTTGGCACAGCTCCTGGTGGACAGCTGTTCCACACTATCTTTAATATATTGCATTTAAATTTTATTTAATTTTTTAGCCTTTTTATTTTGATATAAAATTTATTTTAATTGGAAGCTACTTTATAATATTGTATTGGTTTTGCCATACATCAACATGAATCCACCATAGGTGTACACGTGTTAAAAGCAGCTGTGTGATATTCCAGATTAAAGGCTAACTGGACATGGCAATTAAATACAATGAATCCTGTACACTGGTAGAAAAATTTAGAGAGATTTGAAGATGAATTGTGGATTGGACAACAGTCTTGTATCAATTTTGCCTTTCCGATAGTTTATTTAGAGTTCTGTAAGAAAATACTCTTATAATGCTGTGAAAATAGTAAGGGATATTTAATATTTAAAAGGTTAAGGGGCATGATGTGTCCAACTTACTGTGAACTTGTTCAGAGGAAAATATAAGCGAATGCATATGCTATATATTTTATATATTAAAACATATATTATACACATACATAGTATACATCTATATTGTACATATCTGTATCGTATATACACATACATAGGCACACACATATATGCGCATGTGTGTATATGTATAGCTCCATCTCTATATCCTGGTGAATGTCTACTGGAGTTCTCACCACTATTCCTGTGACTTTTCTGAAAGCGGGCAAGTGTATTCAGATACAAAGGTAGGGGGAAACAGCCTCATGAAACTTTATTTTCACCTCAAATAACAATTTTGCAAGCATTCCTTATTGTTAGTCTTGTTCTTTCTTCCACATTTTTTGACATGGTACCTAAGAAGAATTGCCCCCTAACATGCTTTATGCTTCAAGAAAAAAAAGACTGAACGACAACAGTGCTTTTTAAACCTAGCTACAAAATGTACTTACTACAAGTAACAGCGGTACAATAAAAAAGATCGAAAATTGGAAGTTGGATAGAAATATATTTTTTCAACTTGCAAATGACAGTGGGAAGGCATAGAATGCAGACTTTTTAAGCAGACGTGAGTGTACAATCTTTTTCATCATGTAAAAATTCTATTTTTCCTAACACCTAACCAAAAAGTGACCTGCAGGCATTAGCTGTCAAAAAGATATCAGTGTTACACTGTGTGTAGCTACATAGACAGATAGCAACAAAAATGTGTGAAGGTTCTTAAATGCACTATCTGAAAGTGAGGCTGGTCTCAGGCTGTATTTTAATATACTTAGCCCAGTTATCTTCACTTTCACAGTAACGGTGATGGCAACTGACAGTGTAATTATCTTTCAAGGACTGACTGGTCTAAGAAATATTCTTCTAGCGTGTCACACACTGTTGATATTAAACTGGCGACATGAGAAACCATCTGGAAAAAATCTGGGCATAAGGAAGTTTAGGGGATCTAATCCAAGCTAGGTTTTGGCTGATTTACTTCAGTTCACTCAAATCTTATTTAATAACATGAAATAACACATACGGAAAAAAAGAAAGAAAAATGCCATCCTTTGTTCCAGGCTTGATTAAATGGATCATATGCAAGGAAAACAGTTTAAGGATCCCCTTATCCAAGGCTCTGCTTTCACTGATCATTTCATTCTCCCTGCTAGTAAGACAAACAATGTGCTCTATCCCTGTGTTTCAAACCACGTCTTTAAGAGGTTTTTATAGGTGTGTATTTCCTGCAAAGCACTAGCACAAGTGTGCAATACAATATATTATTTTATTCCTTTGATCAATTTCTACCATGCTCTGCTCACCCGTTTATCCTGCTAAGAATATACATTTTTCCTTTCAACCTGAAAAAAGAGATTTTCATAGCTGTCTACTTAAGTGAAATATACTCTTTAATAGTTTTAATGCCAAGATAAATTATAGTCTTCCTTTTAAGATAGCACTACAAATTCTTCTTATGTCTAACGCTTACAAAGTGCATATGAAATGTGAAGGAAGCATGGAAAGTAGATAGAGGCTTTCCTAGCCCACGATGGAGCAAAGTGCCTACGTAGTATGACCGGATGGGACCAGGTAGTAACACCCTGGACAAGGTGTAAGTCAGAGACAGAGAAAAAGAGTCTTCTAGCTTCTGAGGGTGAGGAGTCTTTGAGAAGGGGCAGGGGGAGGTTTGCATGGTTAGCCAGCCCAGTACCTCTCAGGCTTCTCCATCTCTCTGATTGACATGATAATAAGACATGTTAATATAAGGTGCCTCTTCCTAACTCTCACTGCAACCACACAGTCCACGAGTGATACTGTGTTTAGGGGCGTCACGCCTCCACCCTCACCTAGGAATCTGCATTTGTGCACAGTCACGCACACAGACATTATTTTCAGAGTCTGCTCATCAGGCAGTCACAGCACTAGCAGGAAAGGGATGCGGCCAGCTTTCTTGGTTTCCTACCCCCACCATGTCTACATACTCTGATCAAGCTATGCATGCTTCAGTGCAAGTGTGACACGCACTGTGGTATGTTACCAGTATCTGTCACTCTCTGTCCCTGGCTCTCCGTAGCTTCATCTTAATGTACCAGCTTCCTTTTTTAGACCCTTTCACCAACTATGGCTTACTCATTTTATCTTATTCAACGCAATTCCAAAGTCTTACTTTAATTTCTTCCATGAAGATAAATTTCCACCAGAGAACATATAGGTTAGATACCAATTGCACATCAGCCTTACTCTGGAGCAATTTTTTTAAGCAGTGCTTCATTAGGGCCTACCCTAAATAACATCTCAATGATTAAAGATTTCAGATAAGTTGCTACTGCTTCAAACATATAAAAAGAAAGAAATCACCTTTAAATCCAGAACATATGGTGATGAGCTCTAATAATAAGCCTACACACAAAAGCGTGCGCACACACACACACACACACACACACACACACACATACACAAATACCTTCCAATACTAATTCCCTTTTTGTCATGCATATATAATATCACAGAAAAGGGTATTTTGGAATCTCTAAGCTTAGATCTAGTTAAGAAAATATTAGGAAACCTGGAAAGTTTAAGTGCTCATAATCATAGCTGCTGGCAAGATATGTGGCGGAAAATGGAACTTTTCATACTAATTAACTGTGTGTTCACACATGGGTTTCATTTTCCACATCGCATACTAGAGGAAGGCCCCGTATCATAAAGGGGTCTGAAATCCCAGAGACAAAAGCAGCTGTCGAAGCTGTATGCAGTTGCTGCAATATGGAGATAGCTAGAAAGACACTCCACACTGGGCATGATGCGGCGGGGAGGGGGGGCACTTTCACATCGGCACATGCTCAGTTGCTAAGTCATTCTTGCCTCTTTGCGACCCCGTGGACTGTAGCCCACAGGCTCCTCTGTCCATGGGATGTTCCAGGCCAGAATACTGGAGTGGGTTGCCATTTCCTCGTCCAGGGGATCTTAACTCAGGGATCAAACTCACATCTCCTTTGACCCCTGTGTCTCTTTCATTGGCAGGCAGATTCTTTACCACTGAGCCACCTGGGAAGCCTCCTTGTTTACAGTAGATAGTAGCAGTGGACATAATTATGCAAAGATGAACATTAATTTTTAAATGCTTTACAAGAATAAGTTGCCCATCCATACTAAACAGAAATATTCTATATTCAAAGTTTCATTAAGATCATCTCTTCCCCAGTGGTAAGAGACGGGTTGGTCCCTTCCAGGAATAAGTCAGGCCTGATTATATGCTGACTCAGCATAACCTTGGCACACAAAGCAGCCAAGACTTTCCTGTCAGGAAAAGTACATGTGTCATTGTTGGAAGCTACTAAATAGTCTTTTGTTCAGCATGGGGTGTCCAGCAGAGATGTCGCCTTAGCTCACAGCTCAGATAACACAGTGTTCTCTGTTCTTACTTTAATTCCCTCAGCATCCCCCGAGTTCACACTGCTACAGAAGAAAAAGTAGACTATTTTCACCACAGTGCAGCTTTCTAATGATAACTCCTAATAAATGACGTAGCATAAAATAAAAGCCAAAGGCACTATCTGAAATATTTTTGATTTCACATTCCTTCATTGACTCATTCATTCATTTTAAAAACGTGTGTGATTTTCACAGCAGATAAGTGGCAGTATCTTCTGGGCACCAGATGAGATCCAAAAGGTATCAAGATCAGGTAGCATGGACAAGATTTAACCTATTATTTAATTTAACCCAGTATTGCTGAGCAACATAAAGGAGCATGAAGTTGAAGCAGGAAGTTACTCCATCCAGCCAGACTCTGGCCACAGTGGGAAACTCAGCTATTAAACTGGTACAATGACAACCTCACTACAGTTTGCTAGCAAAATCCCAAAAGCTGAAAAAATCTACCAATCTGGGGGGAAAAGCCTTACTGTCTTCTTTCTGGTTCATTTTCACATACTGTAGAAAAGTGGCAAGTCTAATTGCTTAACGCATGCTTATTCCAGTCAAATTCAAGTGACAGTCAGGCAGTCTACTAACATTTTGAAGAATAGGATGTCTGGACAAAGGAGCTGAAAATGCTGGAAATGGATGATTCTGAATGAAGTCACTGCCATGGCCTCCCCTCAGGACAATCCCTGCCTCCATGTCAGAAGCATAGACCCCAGTGTCCTCGGACGACACTGAAATGAACACAGCATTTACTGGGACACAACCTCTTAGGAGCCTCCCGTTTTCTTTTTCTGACAAATAATATAAGAGCTAATCTGTGACATTTTAGATCTAGCCATCTTAGAAAATTGTTGACATTAATCATCTAGTTTATTCCTTGCCCTCTGTTCAACATGTTCTCCTTTTGTTTTAAATATGAAGCAGGCTCATTTAAAGCAAAATAACTTGTCTAAGAATGAAAAACCACAGACAAGGAAACAACTGACATGTTCAGAAAGATCATGGTCAGTCTTGACTGATCAGGTCATTTATTTGATAAGACAACATTGATCACTGGTATTATATTTCCTCCTTTGAATAATTATGAATATATAATATCTGAAAGTCATGCAGTTGTGTCCAACTCTTTGTGACCCCATGGACTATATAGTCCATGGAGTTCTCTAGGCTAGAACACTGGAGTCAGCAGCCTTTCCCTTTTCCAGGGGATCTTCCCAACCCAAGAATTGAACCAGGGTCTCCTGCATTACAGGTGGATTATTTACCAACTGAGCTATCAAATACTGTTATCTGAAAATGAATGCACTTAATTCAATCTTATTTAAAGCACTAGAATCTTATAAAATAATTCTTATTTTCCTTATGTTACCTAAGAGGAAGGACCTAAGAATCAGAGATATTAAGGAGTTCACTGAAGTGTCTTTAGGAAGTTTCTCAGGTAGAGTTAGGAGGCAAACTTGGATTTTTTTTTTTTAATCTGGCCATATCTCATGGCATGTGGGATCTTAGTTTCATGAACAGGAATTGAACCCATGTGCTGCATATTAGAAGCATAGAATTTTAATTACTGGACAACTAGAAAGTCCCAAATCTCTTCATTTTAATCCCATATACAACCTCTTCCTTTCCACTGTTATTTAGCCAGCCACTAATTTGGGAAACAGGCATTAATAGTAAGACAACCTGGCTGTCTTTTCACACTGGAGGAGACTTCCATGGACTATTATTTCTTCAGTAAAAAGCCTTGGAATTTGATGCAGAAAGTGGTTTGTACTATGTCTGTGATGTCCTCAGTTTTGATAAACTAAGTTAAAGCTATTGTAGGTTGAGTATGATGACATATTACATCCATCTAACTTCCAAGCCATGAATCAGTTGAAAAATATATGCAAGATAAAATAGGGATTAGAACATTAGCTTTCTTAGTGGGAAGACTGAACTGGAAAAGGCAGCTTCCAGCTAAGGCCAACACTCCGCCTCCCTATGGACACCACATTTATACCTTGGGATCCACAGATACTCAGAACTGGGTTTTCAGGACAGACACTCAAGCGGAGAACTTATAGACAATTGGATATGCCTCATTCCTTACCAAGCACGATGAGTAGAAGAGGAATGATCATAAATCAATCTTCTCCCATTGATTTCACTCGACAAAGAAATGTGGACTCATAGATGTTAGACTCTTGCTGTTAAACTAATCATTTCTCCTCTAGGGAAAGAAGCCGGAGGATGGCAGAGAACTCATTCAGCTCTTGTCCTAATTCTTCCAAGAGCTGGTAGAAGTTCTCATTTTACGGGGTGGCAAGAATGTGAGCAGTGGATGAGGAGATGCAGTGAGTGGTTTCTCTGCAGATAAAAATCTACTTTTATCTTAAATGAGACTATGGTTTTCAACATTTTAACTAAAAAGTAACATCAGATCTATTTTATTTAATTAACATTTGTTTGATGCATTTAGTGATCTTATCCCAGAGATAGATTTAACTGGGACTATTGTTTAATAGTTTTTATTCACTACTGATACCAAATAGATCTAAGCTCTTACCCCTACCTACCCATATGTGATAGTCAGTTTGAGAATTTTTTTTTTTTTTTGTATAATACTGCAAGGAAATCCAACCAGTCCATCCTAAAGGAGACCAGTCCTGGGTGTTCTTTGGAATGACTGATGCTAAAGCTGAAACTCTAATACTTTGACCACCTCATGCGAAGAGTTGACTCATTGAAAAGTGCTAGCGACGGAATGAAACACCAACACGGTCCAGTGGTTTGAATCTTTTTTTAATTTTTTTAAATTTTTTAAATTATTTTTTCTGCTTCTTGCAGCTGCCTTATTTTATATCTTTTCCACAACAACTTACAGGGCAAGTTGCCAAACACTATGATTCAATGACTATACAATGCGCAGGCACGGGGCGAGATAACCTTTACCTTAACTTATTTACCGCAGCTAAGACTTTATTTGGGGGAACTTTTTTAAAGACTCAGAGTCTTTGTGACCCTGGGCCTGTTCCTTTTTGAAGGAGCAGAGAAATATCCTTGTGTGCAAGAGTCTTCTCAGCCTCTCTTATGTTTTGTTTCCTACAGAAAAGACTCTGATGCTGGGAGGGGTTGGGGGCAGGAGGAGAAGGGGACAACAAAGGATGAGATGGCTGGATGGCATCACTGACTCGATGGACGTGAGTTTGAGTGAACTTTGGGAGTTGGCGATGGACAGGGAGGCCTGGAGTGCTGTGATTCATAGAATCGCAAAGAGTTGGACATGACTGACCGACTGAATTGAACTGCAAAGTAAAAATGTGTTCTTTGTATCATAAAATACTGAATGGTTTAGCTAAAGCATCTGAAATTATTGCACCATTTGCAACAATTCAAAAAAATCTTGATTTTTGATAGTCACTTGAACAAGTCTTTACTTCATTAAAAACAATAAAAATAATGCTATAGGCTGTTCAGTAACATTAGTTGTGTGGGATATTTTTTTTTTTCAGGCTCAGAGTTAAAATACATTGGATCAGTTAGTGGTTTGTTTCCCTAACCAAAACTACTGGAGATCAGCCAATAGGAAAAAGACACATGCTGCCAAAGAAGCATATTTCTTATACTCTTTCAGATTCAAGTAAGAGCTCAGAAGATGAGGGAAAACAAAACAAAAAATAGCACAATGGAGTGAAATTACCACATGTTGCAAATGATGCCAAAAGAACTTTCTTCACCAAGAAGTGGCATCTTCAGAAGGTGTTTTAGTGACTGTTTTTGGTCAGCCACAGTGGAATGTAGAAGAAATGTCTCCCAATTTAAGGGCAGAAAGGTGGGAGCGGGGTGGTAGGGCCCTCACAGCCACAGGGAGATGGCTGAGGCAGTGGCATGGGGCACATAGCTGGCAAGAGGTTAGCAGGGTGAAGAGTGAAATCACCCACTGGCATCTTTGATGGGGATGCCACCAAATCATTAGTTCTGCGGAGACAAAATGCACAGGACGCCTATGACAGTCTTGCTGACTTTGTGTCAAGAGCTAAAGACTTTCAGCTGAGAACAGCAGAAGACTCGTCTTGAGCATCTGACTTGACCTGTGATTCTTCCCGTCATTTTTGTGTCTTAAGGATGCTCAACACAGAGACTTGGGCACAGACTGCATGCCTGTGTCTGAACAGAACTCAGCAAAATACCAGCACACACAGACTGTGGGAGCCCATCCCATTTGAAGTGCTTTCTGAATGTTACCTTGTGAGGGAGGAGATGATGGCTCCTACTTGACATGGCTGGGGATGAACACAGAGCACAACGGCTGTCCAACAACAGTCATCTGCTGGAGCTCAGTGAGACAAAATCCAAACAAATGGCTCAGCAACCAGGGGATGCACTCAGAACAGCTGTGCCAAATTAAGCCCGATCCCCCACTTTCACGCTGTGTTCCAGCGTGAGCTCGGAAAGATAAAATCCGCGCCTACTTCAGAATGCTGTCCGTAGTAAACAGATTTGACCACAACCGGGACAAGGTTTCTTCATAGCCCTTAGGCTTAGGTTGTTTGACTTGGCTGCTAGGGTTTCAGGCACCCAGGGATTTTTAAAGCGCTAGCTGGAAGATGAGCCAAAGGCTAGTGACAAGGTTCCTAAGTCATGAGGCAGGGAAAACCCAAAGATCAATCTTAGAGCACGCTGCCTTCGCTTCAGGTTTTTCTGTTTGCTGTGTCTTTTGTTTCTAAAACCAAATGGAATGCTCTATTTTTCCCCCTTCTCTCTGTACCTGAGGCATAGCTTTTTTTTCCCACTACGCAATAGCTCACTAACAGAATCAAAGTGAGGGTCCTAAATTGAATCTTCTTGCTCTAACCTGCATTTTGTAGCACCAAGCTGAATTTTACTAAGCAGAGCTGTACCTAAGGAAAACATAATTGTTTTAAAGAGTTTGAAAACTTGCCTCCTTGAAACAGAGCACCCTGCTGAATGTGGTTTTTGAATGAAGAAATGCAATGAAGAAAACTGTTGCAAGTCTTTTAAAGTGAAATCACACTAAATGAATTATCCCCTATTATTTGCATGTGAATTTTGTTGTTATTCAGGATTGTCTAACAGATACATTCATGCCTGGATGATTGATCAGAGTTTGCCTTACTTGCAATGGTCAAACCTGAATGCCAAGATGATATGAGCCTTCAGTTCAGTTCAGTTGCTCAGTCTTGTCCGACTCTTTGCAACCCCATGAATCGCAGCATGCCAGGCCTCCCTGTCCATCACCAACTGCCAGAGTTCACTCAGACTCACGTCCATCGAGTCAGTGATGCCATCCAGCCATCTCATCCTCTGTCATCCCCTTCTCCTGCTCCCAATCCCTTCCAGCATCAGAGTCTTTTCCAATGACTCAAGTCTTCACATGAGGTGGTATAGTACTGGAGTTTCAGCTTTAGCATCATTCCTTCCAAAGAACACCCAGGACTGATCTATGTTAGAATGGACTGGTTGGATCTCCTTGCAGTCCAAGGGACTCTGATAGGAGAAATTGAAATTCATGGAAAAAAAAAAATTCCAAACAATAAAGTTGGAAACGCTAAGGGGAAGAGCCCTAGCCATTCTCTCTTCAAGTAAACTCACCGTGTTGTCGGGATTCAAGTTCCCCAGCTGAAGCCAATCACTGCCAATCAAGAGAAAGAAGTCAGAACAGACTGAGGGTCCACTGGCCAGAAATAAACTCCACAATGTACTCAGTTTATAACATTTGTTCTCAATAATGAAACTGTAATCACGTGGAACACAGAAACAGGAACAGTGATTCTGTTTGGAAATACCTCCCAAATGTTTTTCTTGTGTTTTGAAAGATGAATAGTTAGCATAGTCAGCCATGTGAACTGCACTGCGGTATACATGAACAAGTAGGTCTCTTCCACCTGTTTTGTCTTTGAAGACCCTCATTACTATAAAGAATGCATGCCATCTAACCAAAAATGTTTTAGAGAGTAGGTGGTAGATCACTGGTTAGAAGTGACCGGGCACCAGTAATGCCCAGAGGTTATTTTATCTCTGAGTAAACAGCTTCAGTTTAAGCAAAGGTTTCCGGGGTTAAAAAAAAAAATAAGCCAGATGTCCTCATATAAATCAAGAGATCTTTGATTCTTTAAGTAAACCGCAGTGCCCTAAATCCATCATTTATATTGGAGTAACCAGCATTCCGGAAACACATACCCTGAGCGAGCAAGTGAACGCGCCTCCAGCACTACCCTGCACTCTGAGAAGCCAGAAGGTTTAATCCCCAAATAGATTAAACTAGACAGATGGATAAAACTGTTTACGATGTTCCCAGAATGGCTGTTTTTGTGATATGCCTCAAAGAGGACACAGATGCATATGACCCATTTTAATTTTCCTTCTCTAAGCCTCTCTGCTTCACTGAGCCAGGCAGAGTTCAGAAGCAGGTTTGAATAAGTCAGGAATGCATGAGTTCCAGGGAGCCCCATTTATGACCTGAGAGAGATGAAGATCAGGGTAATGAATCCTGAGTAAACTACCTTCAAACCAAATAAACATGTTCTTCATTGAAAGATTATGCCAAGCCATAAATGTCACACACATTCAATCGCAGTTAATTTACAGTTATTTCTAACGTCAAATTTTCTTGATAAGTGGGACAAGCTCAGAGTATAAATTTGAAAATTCATTGTCCCAACTGTCAACCTCTTACCTGTTCCTTTAGACTTTTCGGTGATCTGTTTCAGACTAGCAAAGGGCAGAACCAATTCACCACTCCCTGTGATCAACAGTTACACGTATGTGCCATTTTCTCCCCCTCTGGAAAATACTAGACTGTTCTGGAAGAAGGTCTTTTTAATAGTATATTAAATGGTATTGATAAAACCATAAACTAGTTATAAGAAGACAGGTAAATGAAAATGCCTATTCAGGTTGCAATCTACAAGCAGGACAATTTTCAGATCTCAGTAAAGCTCTTCCATCTCCCTGTTCCAAAAGAGGGATAAAAAGTAGATAGAATTAGTCAGGATTCTGATCTGGAAATAAGGTGTGTGGGAGGACAGGAGAGCTGATACAGGAGACTGAAAAGGCTCTGGGCACGTGACCTTCCACCCTCGCCACCTCTCACTTTTCCTCACCCTCCCCACACTTCCTCCTTCCTCTGCTGATTCACACTCACAGCCCTTAACACTTCCTGTCTTTAGAGATTGGCTATATCTTAACCCTGGCCGTATAAAATCAAGAATAACTTGAATCCCATTGGCACACAAACAGCTTCTGCACTTCAGTGGCAATGCTACAAGAAGTGAGGATTTCTCCTGAAGATTTGTACAGTCCGAAATGAATAAAAGATAAGAAGTCTGCGCACGGCCATGGGGTTCATGAGATTAGTATTCAGGTGGCTGTTTATTCCCTCCAAGGCTAAACAGCTAAAGTCATTTCCTTCCAAACAAAGGTCTTTTAGGACATTTTTATTCAGCATTGAGAATGTAAATGCGTGCTTCTTTAAATGGCCAAGCTTGCTACTTCAGCTCCATTTAACCTTCTTACCCTTCCTCACATCTCTGACAGAAGCAATTTCAAAATAATAAACTGCACCTCAAGGGCTATAATCAATTTCATTAAACTATTCCAACAGAAAACTATTCTAAGCATACAAGTTAAATAATCATGTTTTGTTAAGGAAAATTATTATTATATAGATTTGGTTTTGTGTTTGTTATTTTTGCCAGATGGGACTACCATGATTTACAGTTTCTGGCATTAAAAATAAGATCTGATAGAAAAATTAACATATTATACTAAATTTTCATCTTATTTGAAATATATTCATATTTGCAAGGCTATAAATGACCTAGCTATATTTAAATGATACATTTAGAATCTTTTCTTTTCCATAAATAGTCCTTTTTAGACCTATATGAACAGAAGGAATTGTTACATACAACCTCAGTGAAAATTCTTTTCTTCTTTCAGCACCACTCTCAAGTGAATTCCTTTCTCTTTACCTTCATCCCTAAACTCACTGCCCCTCTTGTGGTCCCAACTTGGAGAGGCCTGTGGTGGCCAGAATCCTGCATGTTATCAGCAGTGTCTCGCCCTCCCCACTGCTCATATCCAACAAGTGCCAAGATTTATCATTTGATCTCTGAGTCTCTTTCCAGCCCAGCCACATCTCCACCGCCTCTCGCAGATCTGGGTCTCCATCAATATGCATGTAGATTATAGCGCAGTGCTAATTGATTTTTCTGAGCCCTGCTTTGCTGGCTCTGATTCATTCCTCGTGATGCCTGCAGAAGGGGCATGTGAAACTGCTCATCTGCTTCTGTCCCTCCAATGCCAAAATGTAGAGTCTCCTGTAACTTGGGATAAACTCCCCACTCCTAGACATAGTATGCAAGGCCACGACCCACCTCTTTCATCTGATTTACTCATCACATTGATCATTTGGCTCTTCCTTAAATTTAACTCATTCTTGAATATACTTCTTCTTACTCAATAAATATTTCTGAAATACCCATTGTGTTCCAGGTTTTGTGCTGGAGATTGAAAGGCAGGGGTAAACAAAGACAGTCTTTTTGACCTCATGCAATCCTTCAGTAACGAGACTTCTACCACAGTATGTTCCAGCCCTCATAGTAATTGACTGTTAGTCTATATCACAACTAGAGTCTAAACTCTATAGTGGAGAAGGGTAGGCTACATTTATCTAGCTTACTCTTCTATTCTCGGCCTATAGCAGAAAGCTTGGCGTACAGCAGACATTCTAGAGACATTCCAGGGTTAATAATAAATTAACCTGTATTTACACAATAAATTCAATTGTTTATTAAAAGAAGGGTAATATTGTTAGATCAGAACATAATATTGTTATGGCAGAAAGTGAAGAACTAAAGAACCTCTTGATGAAAGTGAAAGAGGAGAGTGAAAAAGTTGGCTTGAAGCTCAACATTCAGAAAATTAAGATCATGGAATCCAGTCCCATCACTTCATGGGAAATAGATGGGGAAACAGTGGAAGCAGTGTCAGACTTTATTTTTTTGGATTCCAAAATCACTGCAGATGGTGACTGCAGCCATGAAATAAAAAAGATGCTTACTCTTGGAAGGAAAGTTATGACCAACCTAGATAGCATATTCAAAAGCAGAGACATTACTTTCCCAACAGAGGTCCATCTAGTCAAGGTTATGGTTTTTCCAGTAGTCATGTAGGGATGTGAGAGTTGGACTGTTAAGAAACCTGAGTGCTGAAGAATTGATGCTTTTGAAGTGTGGTGTTGGAGAAGACTCTTGGGAGTCCTGGACTGCAAGGAGATCCAACCAGTCCATTCTGAAGGAGATCAGCCCTGGGTGTTCTCTGGAAGGAATGATGCTAAAGCTGAAACTC
The DNA here is from genome assembly GCA_006408675.1 of Madoqua kirkii. Lineage (NCBI taxonomy): Eukaryota > Metazoa > Chordata > Mammalia > Artiodactyla > Bovidae > Madoqua > Madoqua kirkii. The sequence continues at coordinate 12,749 of SJYC01068209.1, read as the reverse complement.
CAGTACTTTGGCCATCTCATGCGAAGAGTTGACTCATTGGAAAAGACTTTGATGCTGGGAAGGATTGGGGGCAGGAGGAGAAGGGGATGGCAGAGGATGAGATGGTTGGATGGCATCATTGACTCGATGGATATGAGTTTGGGTAAACTCTGGGAGTTGGTGATGGACAAGGAGACCTGGTGTGCTGCAGTCCATGGAGTTGCAGAGAGTTGGACACAACTGAGTGACTGAACTGAACTGATTGTTAGATCAAAATGAGATAATTTCTTACACATCTTCCTAAGGCAAAGTCCATTTCCAACAAGATATAATAGTTCTTTAGAACCTTTTGGATCTTTGAACAGTTCCCCCCAAAACAGACTCTGAGACAAAGACTTGGACGTAGTTAATTTGAGAAATGACTGTAGAAAGTACAAAAAAGTAGGAAATGAGATAGAGAAGGAAATGAGATAGAGATATGAATAAAGATATGAATAGAGATAGAGATATGAATAGAGATAGAGAAGGAAATGAGAAGGAAATGAGATAGAGAAGGAGTATAAAGGAGTATTAATAAGTTGGTTGGGAGAAGGAAATGGCAGCCCACTCCAGTATTCTTGCCTGGAGAATCCCAGGGACAGAAGAGCCTGGTGGGCTGCTGTCTATGGGGTCGCACAGAGTCGGACACGACTGAAGCGACTTAGCAGTAGCAGCAGCAATGAGTTGGATACCAGGGTGGGTGGTTGGTTACCTTCTGAGGAAGCACACAGGACACTCCCAGAACCATCCAAGAGAAAGGCTGAGATGCAAGAGTATTTATTCATTGATTTCTGTCCCTTACTGGTTAAGGAATGACCTTGGAGGCATCAAATTCTTATTATGTCCAAGCTACCTTTCACAGAGATGGAGGAAAACTCCCATATCACAGGAGAACTCCCTGGAAAAGTAAGCTAGGAGATGGAGGCATTTGAGATAGGGAGCTGTCTGAATATACAGGAGCTGTCCAGTAGGGCCACAGGTGAACTCAGAACTTGGCTATAGGCACTGTCTACTAAGCACACTTTAATACGGTGTTAAAAACAAAACAAAACAAAAATTTGCAGTGTCTCCCCCTTCTAGTATCTAATAACAGATCAGAGTACTGCAGAATAATGAGAGATTTCCAAAACACCAAAATTGCCTGAAGACCAGATCCACAGTTAGGAGACCTTTACAGCACCCTGGGTAGGAAAAGATTCGAACATTTCATACTGGTCTAGAAAACGAAGGAAAGATTGTAAGCATCTACAAAAGCCTGTAAGCTGTCAACAAAACAACCTGAGGACTTTGCCAAAGGCCCAGATGCTACTTCTGGCAAGGGAGTGCGGATTTAACTCTCTTCCAAGAAAGAGAACTTCTAGTAAACCAAGGCGGGAGGAAAACACATGTTTCCCCTCCATATACCTCACAAACCTTCCATAGGTCTGATTAATTAATAAAACATGGCTCTTTTTGAGAGGAAAAAATTATGTGTCCTTGAAGAAAAAATTATATATGCATAGAAACAGGAAACGTTTTCTTCCATAAAAGTATTCAGTGCTTATATAATCATAAATAAAAAAGGAACAGTAACGTGATCACACAGGAAGGAAATATTCTTGAACATGAAACAATGCAACACAAATGGAGACTTGAAGCATTTGTCTTGTGAAGTTCAAAACTGAAAACACCAAAATCCACAAAACATGAGACTAAGTACATGCTTTCCTCTCATTCCCTTCTGAAATTTCACTCAAGTGATGGTGAAATAATGATAAACAAAAGCTCAAAGGAATGGAGAATGGGAAGTAGGTGCTGAAAGACCCCAAAGGCCAAGTGTTTTTAAACATATGATGAGAGATAATAGAGTAAAGGGGAAAAATAAAATTGACAGTCTGCAGAGAAGGTAACTAATAAACCAGAGACAGTTGCCTGGAAACTCTGGAGAAGATATGGAAGTGGAGACCCCTGGTATCCTGGGACAAAGGGGCAAATCCCAGGGCTAAAAATAGGAAGACTGGTGTCGAGTCTAAATATGGAAGAGCTGAACTTCATATGCTGTCTACTGCCCCAGGTTGCCTGACTCTTCCCCCTCTTTGAATCTAGCCTAGAAGGAAACAGGAGATATTTCTCTCTGATAGGGTTAGAAGGTTACCAATACAATAGCTGATTCAGGAGAGATTTATCAGCAAACATTGAAATAATACGATGCAAATTTTTCATAGGATGAAAAAAATGGAATATCTCAAAGAATCATATCTCAGATAGTTAGAAATTATTAAAAGAAAAATATGCCTATACAATGAAAAGACATAAAAAGGACATCATCTTTACGTTGTAAATAATGAGACTAATGGATTACAAGTATCTCCTAATGTGATGTTCTGGAAAGGAGTAAGATCACCTATAAATATTCTCACCCAAAATGTAAAACCTGAATTTAACCATAAGGCAATAATAAGATAAATTCAAACTGTGGAACATTCTACAAATAATGAGTCTTGACACTGTAGAAATGTCAGTTTCACTGAACACACACACAGAATGATGGGATCATGTTTCTAGGTTACAGTAGGATAAAAACACTTGATAATGAAACACAACACATTGAATGTTATTTAGGTTAGTGCAAAAGTAGTTGTAGTTTTGCATTGTTGAACTCTGCCATTTGATATTGGAATACATTCTTAAATAAATGTGGCTATGTTATATATCATTTTAATGCACATTTCTCACTATATGGTTTTTTTTTTGCTAGTGACTTGTTACTTGCCATATATTTTATATTTTTTTAAGACTATGAAAATGATGTTAGACAAAAATCATATTTGATCAATTTTCTTATTCCAATTCAACATGGGTTGTAAAGCAGCAGAGATAACTTGCAACATCAACAACACATTTGGCCTAGGAACTGCTAACAAATATACAGTGCAGTGGTGATTCAAAAAGCTTTGCAAAGGAGAGGAGAACCTTCAAGAGGAGGAGCCTAGGGCTGGCCATCGGAAATAGACAACAACCAATTGAGAGCCACTGCTGAAGCCCATCCTCTTAAAACTACATGAGAAGTTGTCAAAGAACACAATTGACCATTCTATGGTCTTTCAGCATTTGAGGTAAATTGGAAAGGTGAAGAAACTCATTAAGTATATGCCTCATGAGCTGACCAAAAATTAAAAAAAAAAATTGTTTTGAAGTGTGGTCTTCTCTTATTCTATGAAACAACAATTAAAAATTTCTTGATTGGATTGTAATGTGAGAAGAAAAGTCGATTTTATATGACAGTCGCAGCAACCAGTTCAGTGGCTGGACCGAGATGAAGCTCCAAAGCACTTCCCAAAGCCAAACAAGAAAAGGTCATGGTTGCTGGCGGCCTGCTGACCGTCTGATCCACTACAACTTTCTGAATCCTGGTGAAACCACTATATCTGAGAAGCTCAGCAAATCAATGAGATATACTGAAAACTGCAACACCTGCAGCCAACACTGGTCACCAGAAAGGGCCTAATTCTTCTCCATGACAGCGCCTGATTGCATGTTGTACAGACAATGCTTCAGAAGGTGGACGAATTGGGATACTAAGTTTTCCATCATCCCCCATATTCACCTGACCTCTCGCCAACAGATTACCACTTCTTGGAGCACCTGATGACTTTCCAGAGAAAATGCTTCCACAGCTGGCAGTGAGCCACAAAATGCTTTCCAAGAGTTTGTCAAATCCCAGACCACAGATTTTTATGCTACAGAAATAAAACTTATTTATCACACCAAAAGTGTATTGATAGCAATGGTTCCTATTTTGATTAATAAAGATGTATTTGAGCCTAGTTATAATGACTTAAAATTCATAATCCAAAATCACAATTACATTTGCACCAACTTAATATATTAACAACAAAAAGAGAAAACATCCTTGGGGCAACTAGGAAAATATGAATATGGACTGTATTGGATATGTTATTATATTATTGTATAAGTGTCAAATCTTTTGAATGTGATAATGCTCTTCTGGTTGTATTTTTTTTAAGTCATTTTACTTAGAAGATATATGTTGAAGTATTCCCTTGTGTCTCAGATGTAAAGCAGCAGCCTGCAATGCAGGCAGGAGACCTGGGTTGGATCTCTGGGTCAGGAAGATCCCCTAGAGAAGGGAATGGCAACCCACTCCAGTATTCTTGCTTGGAGAATTCCATGAACAGAGGAAACTGGTTGGCTACAGTCCATGGGGTCACAAAGAGTCAGATACAACTGAGCCACTAACACTTCATTTGTGAATGAAGTGTCAACCTCTCCAACTTAATTAGTACTCAAAAGTTCTGCAAGAAAAAATACACTGGTGTGCACATATCTGACAAGGGCACAGGCAATACCTGGTTTGAGTTAACACATTATCTGACAGTGAAAAGACTAGCTGCATGTACTAAAAGAATGATTCAGCAAGATTCAAAGGTAAGCTGCTTGGCTTTTATGACAAGATGACTGAGACTGGAGCAGGCATGAGAAAAGTGAGCTCCTTGTAGGAAGATCCACAGAATTATTACAGTGAGGCCTATTTTTCCTATTACCAATGGAGATGAAGCTTTGGTCTCAAAATCAAACCTCAGTGGATACTGAATCATGTTAACAGAATATCTAGTGAATACCCAGTTTTTAAGAGATGAAATACTTGTGGCACACAGTCCAAAATATAAATGTGAACCTACCTAGGAGTAAACAAATTGAAACTGATGACCTAAAACAATTCCACCCCCCTGCCCCGATGGCTTCCAAACTCATGCAACTAAGATCTCTCCATATTTGTGTACATCATACAATCCTATGGGCAAAAGATATTGACAGCCATACTTTCTAGATCAATTTTTGTTTCAATCTATATCTAGGATCAAGGCTTACAAAGCAAAGTTTAAAATAGAAAGGTGAAAGCTAGAAAAATAATTAGTCCTTTTCTAAAAAATGAAACCATCAACTTTCCTTTAATGTCTTAAGTAATTTACTAGTCAAATATTGGGTTTATTTTATTATAGTTATCATTACTGCAGAATGAATTAATCTAAAACTTGGCAGTTCAGAGAGCCATTTTATGATGATCATAGTTATTGGTTAATGGATCCAGAAAGGGCATGTCTGGGCAATTCATGTTGGTGATTTCTCATGAGGATGATGGTCGATGTAGCTGGGGCTGGAATCATCTTAAGGCTTGGCTGCTCGGAACACCCAAGATGGCTCACTCTCATGACTGACAGCTGATGCTGGCTGCTGGCTGGGAGCTCGTCTACACTGTTGGCCAGAGTATCTAGTATGTCCTCTTCCCACATGGCAGTCCCAGGGTCCACTACATGTTCATGGTAGCTGGCTTTGCCCAGAGACAACAATCCACAAGAACAAAATAAAAACGACATGGTCTTTACTGACCTTGGCTTGGAAATTTCACAATATTATTTCTGCGTCATTCTATTAATAAAAAGCACATCGCTGAGGTGGGTCCAGATTCAAGGAAAGGGAACACCATCTCCTCCTCTCAAAGAAAGGAGTGTTAAAGACTTGGTAAGATGTTTTAGAATGCCTGTGTTTCAATTCTGAAGTTCTAATAGTTGATTAGAACTCTAAAAGATAAAGTATTTACTTGGTTAAAACTAAATAGATAGATTACTCTCATATAATCATATAATAAGAGGCTAAATTTTGAGACTATTTCCAAATGTTAAGAAACTGTAAATGACCAGAGAGATGGACAGGTAGATGAATGGATGGACAGATGGATAAATGAATAGATGCAGAGAAATGGAAATGAGGGAAGAACTACTTGGCTGAAACCAAGCGCATTGAGGGCTATTCCCAACCCTAACATGTACACTGGGGTTGCAAACATCTTTTTTGAGAAGACTTATCAGGTAGCTCAGACGTTAAAGACTCTGCCTGCAATGCAGAAGACCTGGGTTCAATCTCTGGGTCAGGAGGATTATCCCCTGGAGGAGGATATGGCAACCCATTCGAATATTCTTGCCAGGAGAATCCCCATGGACAGAGGAGTTTGGCATGTTACAGTCCATGGGGGTCAAAGAGTCGGACATAAATGAACAACTATCACTTTTACTTCTCCATACTAAAGCCACCGTTCATTTGAAACAATTACTACATAGGGTAAAACTAGGACAGAGGGCAGGTTCTGACATAAAAAATGCTTATTAGCATTATAAGGAAGTGAAGATTTACACAGGAAAAACCCCATTGGATCAATGCACAACTCCATCTGTTAGGCCAGCTGCTCAATTCTACTCTTAGAGTTGGTAGTACCATGTCAGTTCATGGCAGGACACAGATCCTCTGAAAGTGGGAATCAAAAAAAAAAAAAAAGAAATGCTTTGGCAAAGGAGAACAGTTAGATGATTTATTCTATCCTAAAAACTTATGATCACATTACATGGGTTCTTTAGCCTTCTCAGTCCAGGAAATTACCAGGATACAGAACCAGACTGAGAAAAGGATTAAGACAATGGGACGTAATATGAGAGATGGTCTCACTTACTTAAAACTTTGAAGGCTACAACTGGGATAGTCCTCCATTACAACATATGGCTTAGAGACACAAACTCTCATCAAGAAAATGGAATAGAACCTGTCATCGTGGACAGATTGTTAGGGGGTGAAAAGCATGGCGATGGGCATATTATGAGATAAGGACAGCGAGTACCATTACATTTGGAATGCTCTAAAAGCTCCAGAAGCCTTTGTTTGCTCTTTGGATTGGTTCCATCTGTCTAGTACTGCTAAGAATATTTTGACAGTGTAAATTTGTGATATGAGGCAACCTCCACTATGCAGTGACATTTATTAGTCAGAATACCTTGATGGAAGGAGGAAGGATCTGAGACATCCGTTCAAGTGAACTGGAACCAGTATACCATGAGGACCACATGACTGTGATTCAAGGAAACCTTGGGTGGCAGAGACTTTGATGTCAATTTCTAGGGTTTAGGGTGAGGGAAGGGGGAGGCAAAAGGATCTCTCTTTGATTTTGACTCTCTACAGCAAGCTGCACAATAGCTCACAGGTAAGATAATTGTTAGCTCTCTGGCTCGCTAATTAAAGGAGATGGGAGCCATAGGGACACTAATTCCGTTCACTCACCAGAATCTCCTTTGGAAAAGGGAATTCCTTTTGAATCCTAAAAGAGATCAATTCGCTGCTTGATATGCACCCATGTGAGTATGAAAAATATGCCTTCAGGCTGAGTGATGTATGAATCAGATGTCAAGCCTCACATGGTAAAATAGTGATATTACCTTTTAATTGCTCTGGGAGATAGAAAAGTCATCTGAAGCTGAGGTGCAGCAACCACTGAAGAGATGTTATCAAAAGGAATCATATTTCAAAACATGAGGGAGCCAAAGGGAAGATCAAAAGCTCCTCTACCTCACTCACCTGTGCCTTGATGTGCTTTGTGTGCCCATTCCAATATTTCTAACACTGCCTTTTAAGTGAATCTGAATTCTTTTCTTTATTCTTTGGAGGTTTCCTGCAGGCGTGCAGGATAAAACAACTTCATTGTTAATCCATTCTCAATTTTAGGTTAAGTGTGGCAATCCCTTGAAACCAAGCTACAAAGCTGATCATCCAGGCTCTAACACTTAATAGCTATGGAAGTTTGAGAGTGCTTCCTCACTTCTGCAATGCAAATATGATGGGTAACTTGTTGAGGTTTTGAGAAGAACTTCAAAAATGTTGAAACTTCTATATTTAACCACTTATAATTCAAGATGTATAAGCTGCTGTGATGTGTCTCCATGGTCAGAAAAAGGCCTCTCTTTCCACTAGGAATGCAGCTCAGAAATAAGGAAGAGATGGGTGTGGTCAAAGACTTGATGGTAAGTAATAGTTGCTCACTCATGTAGCCTGCCAGGCTCCATGGAATTCTCCATACAAGAATACTGGAGTGGGCTGCCATTTCCTTCTCCAGAAAGACTCGATGGGGCAGAGCAAATCTGAATAGGTTGCCATGGCATGGTTTTCACTCTTCCATACTTGGGCCATCCGCTTCATAGTCTTCGAGGCGAAGAGATTTTTATTCTGCCTTGCCCCTTTGTGATGTGCAGTGCCACTTAGATTTTTTTCCTGACGTGTGGTAAATCCAGGATTTATAAAATTGAGGTTAAAAAAATGGCAAAATGCATTTCCAAGCAGATCTATAAACTCTCTATCCCTTGAGTACAAAGCTTTGCCCTCTGGTCACAAATGTTTCAGAAAATACAAGAAAACATGATTTGCTTCCAATACTATATACAGTCAAAATGAAAAGAAAGAAGCAAAAGAAGAGATTTTAAAGGTGACCCCATAATTCCGAAGAGACCTGTTTTTCGTTCTCACAGACTAGCAGCCCCACTCCAAGATTACTGAGTGTGCGGTATCTGTTTTCTATGGGCAGCTGCCAACAGATGGCTTATTTTGAGTAGAGAGAAATATCATTAAGGAACAAAGAGAAATTAGGACTAAATAGGAAATTAAATATGTTCTTGGGATTACAACTGATGATCAAGGAGTTGCAAACCAGTGATTTGCAGCTTAATATTTTGCCTGCAGCCAATACCCACTGTTTTAGGGAAACCTTAATATTAAGAAGGCTGTTCTCACACCATGCAATTTATTTGTCTTTCTGTCTTGCCAGTGCCTTTGCCAAACATCATAATTTGCCCAGAATCCTGAATTGCAAGATGAACAAATAATATTCATTTCCTCCATGGAGAAAACATCCCTTGATTGAATTGTCTCCTTCCATGCCACTCACTGTTGTGCGTGCTGCCTGTCAGACGTGCGAAATGGAGTTGAGCCTACTTGAGAGCAGAGTATAAATTAGCTTCCGAATGAAAACAGTTAGAAGGAAAACATTTTCAAATGACAGCCAAACCCGATCGGCTCCTAAAGTACTCTCTGAGGTCTCTCTGAGGATTGCAGCGTGAAAATGAGGGGCCCAGAAGCCCAGACTGTGACCCAACCACTGTTTCCTGGGTTCAGGGATTTTCCTGGAAGACCATGGGGGATGGAAGGCAAGCAGAAAAAGGTAAGCTTCCTCTAAAAACCAGCTATCACAGTTGACTTTTAAAGGTACATCAATCTATTATTTTACCTAACAATAATTAAATATAATAACAAGGGACTTCTCTGGTGGTTTGGTGGTTAGGAACCCACCTCCCAATGCAAGGGACACAGATTCAATTTTTGGTCCAGACACAAATATCCTACATACCGTGAAGCAACTAAGCTCGAGTGCGGCAACGAATCACCGAGCCTGCGCGCCCTACAGCCCACGCTCTGCAACAAAAGAAGCCGCCGCAGTGAGAAGCCCGTTCACTGCAACTGGAGAGCAGCCTCTGCTCATTGCAACTAGAGAAAGCCGGTGCACAGCAAGGAAGACCCAGCACAGACAAAAATTAAAATAAATATAATAACAAAGAAAAACCCATCAGTGAACTATTCACTCAGTCCATGCTCCAGAGTCTAGGTGCTGTGAGGTGAGTGACTCCTTGACTGAGGGTCCCTGTCCTGGCCGCTTTCCTAATTCCGCATCCACACCTCTTCCCTAGACTTTGCCAGGCTCTTCTATGAGTGGTAGGTCATCTCCCCTGGGAGCTTGATGCTGAGCTCAGCCACGTGACTTGCTTGGCCAATAAGACAGGAGCAGATGTGATGCAGCGTCTCAAGGCATTTGGCTCACTGCAGCTGCTCAGCCTCGTAAATCTGCCGTTCTGATGAGAAGGGATGGTCCGTAGATTAATGGACCAAATAAGGGCTTACTGCTTTGAGTCACTTATTTTTTGGTGGGAGAAGGGAAACTAAATGTTTTAAGTGAAGTCGCTCAGTTGTGTCCGACTCTGTGACCCGTGGACTGTAGCCCACCAAGCTCCTCTGTCCATGGGATTCTCCAGGCAAGAATACTGGAGTGGGTTGCCATTTCCTTCTTAAAATGGTGGCAATAGAAAACTACGCACATTTTAAAAGTAGGAGAGGCTTTGCTTCCTTGTCTGGATGGAAACCATTTTTAAGTTTCCATTCTGCAGCACAACATCCCATCATTCTACTATCGTGGCTTGAAAGTCAAAGAAATGGCATTCCTGGCACTTGAAGAACAATATTTATTCAATACATAGCTCTGAAAGCTGGAAGGTCTATCTGTGATGCCATTAAAACAATAGCAGCTGATCTTACTGAGGGTCTACTATGTACCAAATGCTTTTAGTATAGCCTCAATATTCACCACAACTTTATAAGTGGGACATATTATCCATTCCCATTGAACAGATGACGAAATTGACACTCAGAAAAGCTAAGCGACTTACTCAGGAATCTACAACTAATGTATTTGAACCTGGATTGCAGTGGCTCAAACCAAATATAGTGCCCCAGGCCAAATTCTCCTAATAGTATCAAAAATAGTATCAAAATAGTATTAAAATAGTATCAAAGGATTTTTAGCAGTAAATCATTTTTGAATTAATTTATTTTTTATTGAAGGATAATTGTGTTACAGAATTTTGATGTTTTGGGATATATGTATACCTATGGCTGATTCATGTTGAGGTTTGATAGAAAATGGCAAAATTCTATAAAGCAGCAAATCATTTCATAGAAATAGTTCTATAAAGGTACAGGAAGGGGTGAAAATTGCAGTCAGCTCTTAAGAGAGCATATAATCCTAAATCTATATATGTCTGTGCTTATCACATTTTGGTGCAGAACAGGGACATCAGCCGGGCACCTCAGTTCCTAAAGGAGTTTTTCTTCACCTCTCAGACCCTCACCCTCTGCCAGCAGGTGGGATTCGGAAGAGTCATCTGCTCTGAAGAGTTGAGATAGAGAGAGAAAGGACAAGTTCTGGGCCTGCAAACAGAGTTGGCATTATTCACCAAAGAATGATTAAGTTCCCAGTCACAGGAAGGCAAAGGTTAAGACCTCCATTTTTAAAGAAATCTCTTGGCTGTTTGATGAAGCTTACAATAGTAAATATTGCAAGAGCCAGTGCTTCTGTGAAATTGTGTTGAGGACCAGATTTCGGAGAAGTCAAAATCAGTCAAGTGCCCAAAACGGTAGAGTTCTGACAGTGCATTTTCATTCCCTCCTTCTGGTCTTCTTTTAAGCAATCCATCTCTGAAGGGCCACTGAAGTCTGACCTCATTCCAGGCCTCTCCCTATGAAGATTGCAGGAGCACCCCATTAGCCCCCTCCACTCTGAATATCCCTGGTGAGTATGGCCTCATATCTCTCAGTTCAACTTTCTCAAGTGGTTTCTTAGTAGGTCCATGTGAATACTCAAGATTCTCAGACCTCTGGTATAAAGGTGATGATTTTGACAAGAATATCTACTATTTGATGCACTTTTCTATATGCCTAGTCTCTTTGGAGTCACTGTGTTCACAATAATCCTAAAAACTGAAAGCCGCAGTCATGTCCAACTCTTCACGGCCCCACGTACTATAGAGTCCATGGAACTCTCCAGGTCAGAACACTGGAGTGGGTAGCCTTTCCCTTCTCCAGGGGAACCTTCCCAACCCAGGGATCGGACCCAGGTCTCCCACATTGCAGGCAGATTCTTTACCAGCTGAGACACAAGGGAAGCCCAACAATACTGGAGTGGGTAGCCTATCCCTTCTCCAGTGGATCTTCCCATCCCAGGAATCGAACCAGGGTCTCCTACATTGAAGGCAGATTCTTCACCAACTGAATTATCAGGGAAGCCCAATAAGCTTAGAAGTTGATACTATTATGCATGAGTGCTGAGTTGCTGAGTCGTTTCAATCACGTCCTACTCTTTTCGACCCCATGGACTGTAGCCCCGCAGACTCCTCTGTCCATGGGATTCTCCAGACAAGTACAATGGAGTGGGTTGCCATTTCCTTCTCCATGGTACTATTATAATCCTTATGTTATAAAGAAGCAACTGAAGCTTGCAAAGGTCACATAGGTTTTGTTTTGTTTTTTAATCCGGACCAGTTTTAAAGTCTTTACTGAATCTGTCACAATATTGGTTCAATAAAGACTTTAAAACTGTTCTCTGTTTTGGTTTTTGACTGTAAGAAAGGTGGGATTTAGCTGCCAGACCAGGGATTGAGCCTGTGCCGCCTGCCTTGGAAGATGAAGTCTTAACCACTGGGCCACCAGTGAAGCCCCACACAACTTGCTCAAGGTCACAGAGCCAGAGAATGGTTGAGTGGGATTTGAGACAGTCAGTCTGACTCCAACAGCTTTGGCTTTGACTGTCTCCCCAAAAGACACCCTCTGATATTCTTGGTGGAACCTGGAGGTGTCTGGCACACTAAGAGATGCAGAGCAGGCCCTCATCCATGTGAACATTACAGGTCACAACCTCAAAGATCAGTTCAATTCAGCCGCTCAGTCGTGTCCGACTCTTTTCGACCCCATGAATCGCAGCACGCCAGGCCTCCCTGTTCATCACCATCTCCCGGAGTTCACTCAGACTCATGTCCATCCAGTCAGTGATGCCATCCAGCCATCTCATCCTCTGTTGTCCCCTTCTCCTCCTGTCCCCAATCCCTCCCAGCATCAGAGTCTTTTCCAATGAGTCAGCTCTTCGCATGAGTTGGTCAAAGTACTGGAGTTTCAGCTTCAGCATCTTTCCTTCCAAAGAAATCCCAGGGGCGATCTCCTTTAGAATGGACTGATTGGATCTCCTTGCCATCCAAGGGACTCTCAAGAGTCTTCTCCAACACCACAGTTCGAAAGCATCAATTCTTTGGCGCTCA
>SJYC01068208.1:0-38930 GCA_006408675.1 Madoqua kirkii | reverse complement strand
ATTAATGTTCTACATTACTTACTCCAAATATATACTAAACACTTCTTGTCTGTCAGATACTGTCCTAGCTACTGGGGATCAAAAAAATTAATTAATTCATCAGAAAGTCCTTGCCCTCATAATATTTTCTAGTGAAACAAGGTAGGCAACAAAGAGGATTTAGCTGGCCAAGTGTTGATGAGAGAGAGAGAGATAATGAAGAAAAAGACTGAAGACCCTAGGAGGAGAAGGAAAAGAGAGATAAAACACACGGGCTTCCTGGAGCAGCTGTGCCATGTGGCTTTCAAACCTTTTTCCTGGATTCATGTGTGTGGAACCTCAAGTGTCTGTTTTTGCCTCTTGGAAATTCACTGGAGAGATACTGGCCAAACGATTTAAACGGGCTTCAGGAAAGAATGAAGGATGTTGGCAATAATGGACTTTAACTGTCTGGAAGCCATCTACTGAGGAAACAGATCAGACAGGCAACGGGCAGTCACTGAGAGTTAACAGGCAGAAGGGCGAAGGTGGTGCTGGTTAGAGGATTCAGGGAGAAAAACAGCTGCAGTAACTCAGGAATCTGAGTTGGCATCTGACTTTGGATGGTTTTAGTGAAAATGGATTTAACTGAATACACAGGCTATTCAACAGTAAATATATAAACCTTCTATCATTTTCTTTTAAACTCATTTTCTCCATCAGACACTCAACAAAGATGGTCTACAAGGTTGTATGAAACAAAATTTCCTTTCAGAGAGTTTATTTCCTATGATTGCATTACAATGCTGAGGAGAACACAGTTAAATCCATTAACTAAGCTTTACTAATATTATTGTAGAGAAATGAATTAGGAGCTTTCTTCTTGAATAAAATCTTTAAAAAATTCACACTTAAGACACATGGAAACCAAAACACTTAGAAATATTTACCGATTTCTAGTGGGCTCATTTTATTTTCTCTGAAGAACACATGTGCTTGCTGATACAGTCCTAAAACAGCTTGAAGCTACAAACTCAGACAAGGGGTGGAGGTGGGGGGTAAAAACCGAGACAGGGAGTTTTTTTTTATCCTTAAAGGTTTTATTTTACATAATATTTTGGCATTTTCCCACCACAGAAAAATCATATGGTCACATCTTTCTGATTTCTAGTATATGGTAAAATACTTATTAGCAAAATTATGAAACAGAAGATAAATGAACTGGGTATGTGGGATTTTGGTTATTTGGGAGTTGCTCATGTTTCTTCACTAGAGATTCTCTATGTGTTGAGAAAGTCACTTTATTTAATGGATATTTGGGAAAGGTATATGCACTTTAAGAGAGAAGAAGAGAGTTCATCTTTAAAAGCCTGGACAACCAAGCCAGGCTTATCAAGCAGAAACAAACAAACAAAAACAAAAAACACAAGGCCAAGCTCCACACTTCCAATATGGTTTACCACTTTTTATGTATTTTTTCCCCTAACTAAATCAAGCTGGTAGATACAACTTAATGAATTTTCACAATGATTAGTCTAAAGCTGTCAACTCATCTTTTCTTAGTAAAAAGATCAGTGAGGTCAGAATTATTACTGATCTGTAAACACATATGGTCTCTCATTGTTCTTTGCTCATACCACCCTGTAGGCAGCCTCCACGCTCCACACCATCCAACTTTAACAGCCTCCCTTCTGCTCACTCCTATGCAAATCTTTCACTGTGTCAATTTTTCTCTTCTCCACAAAGCCTTTTCTGAACAATTTAGCCCAGTTTAGTCTCTTCATTCTAGTTAGAGCTATGGTTTTTCCAGTGGTCATGTATGGATGTGAGAGTTGGATTATAAAGAAAGCTGAGTGCCAAAGAACTGATGCTTACAAACTGTGGTGTTGGAGAAGACCCTCGAGAGTCCCTTGGACTGCAAGGAGATCCAACCAGTCCATTCTAAAGGAAATAAGTCCTGAATATTCATTGGAAGGACTGATGCTGAAGCTGAAGCTCCAATACTTTGGCCACCTGATGTGAAGAACTGACTCCATGGAAAAGACCCTGATGCTGGGAAAGACTGAAGGCAGGAGGAGAAGGGGACGACAGAGGATGAGATGGTTGGATGGCATCACCAACGTGATGGACATGAGTTTGAGCATGCTCCGGGAGTTGGTGATGGACAGGGAGGCCTGGCATGCTGCAGTCCATGGGATCACAAAGAGTCGGACACTATTGAGCTGAACTGAGTCTCTTCATCCTCCACATCTCTAGAGCATGTTATGTTTCATCTCTGCTATTTGTGGTGGTGCCACATTATATGTTGTTTTGTCTTTGTCATCTAATTCTTTCACAAGATCAGATACCTTTTGTTTCAACCAGCATTTCTTCTGTCTGGCTTATGGTCAGAGATTAAGGGATACATTTTTTTGATATCCACTTCAGCATCTGATGCATTTATTAAAGACATCTCATTAGATTGGTCTGAAGAAAAGATACTCCAAGGACAGACTCCATAAAACACAGTCTTAGTCTTTGTGGAATTTATAGTAATGACATACATCCTTCTTTTTTAAAATCTATTTTCTCTTTTGGAACATTTAAAGAATATTTGTTTTTCATTAGGCCCTTGTTTTACTGCCCAGTATCACTTATTAACTTGCCACAAATATTCTTGTTCTGAGGTTGAGTGTGAGGCTCACATGGCTGTTAGACACTGAGCGGAGACCTGGGGTGCCTCTGACCACCCTGTACATAGTATTCAGCTGCCTGGATTCTGTGTGATCAAGGAGATAAAGGTTTATACAAAGAGAGGATAAATGGCCATGATACAGAAAGAACTATGGAAGGATAGTTAGCACATCCAAACTGCTTTTTAATACGAGGTGAGTATCACTGACACTTTGTCAGTGTGTTTTCACATGAAATTGCACTGGCTCGTGAGAGCTGACAGTAACAAGAACATTTTAACTCTGGATGTATGAGAACATACGGACTGGGCTGACCTCATTCACATCGACAGATCAGCACTTGACTGCTTTGGGTATATTCTTCTCAAAGGACCGGGGACTGTGTGAGTCGAATCCCACCATGACACCTCACAAGCCAGCAGATGATAGAAACTCTTTCTTTGAGCTCTGTCATTTTTCTTGTTTGGAATGGAGTTTTGCTCATACTGGATGCTGTTATAAAAGAAATGTATGATACCTGTGGCCTAAAGAGTTGGCTGCCCGCACTCTGCCAGAGATGAAATGGCAAGCACTCCAGGATGGCTGCCCTTCTAGCTCTTAGTGGAATCTGGTGGACAGAAAACATCCATTTTCCAATTGAATATGAAGGCATAACTGTGATGAAGGATCTCAAGCATATGTGCAAGAGGAAACAGGAGCTCCCACTCCCCTCAGTGACCAAACCCTTCATCTTCATGAGCAGACAGTAATTAGCCTGGAAATAACCCAACACGGGGATGTTTTTGGATTAATGGAGAAAATGAAGCAACAAACACACTGTAGACACTGAACCAATCACAGCTGCAAAATGGCCAGTGTCAGAAAGTGCCAAGATAGACCTCGCAGAACAAAGGGGCAGGTGTGCTAGTCCTGTTTTCTGTGGCTAATAGAGGAATAGTTCATCAAAGATGCTGCACAGGGTCTGGTCTCAGAAAGAAAACCATACAGGAATAGATTTGAGACCAGATGAATCCACTGAGTTGTGAGTAGGTTATGCTCACAATTCCAAGAGGAGATGCTACACTGGGGTATAGTTCAAGGTATTCTGATGAGCACAGTCAAGAAAAGGCCAAAGGAAGGGGAAATAAGCCAGAATTCAAGACAAGAATAGAGAAGTACTAGGTCATGTGGCTATGGCAGACCTTGTACCATCCATAAGAGACAAGCCTCCTTTACTTCCTGAAATGCTCATGGGTGAGGTGATTTATCAGTAATTGGAACACAATGATTCAAATCCCATAATGCACAAGATGTCTGAATAGAATTCAAAGAACAGCAAAGAGAGATTGTAAAAAAGCCCTCCTAAGTGAACAATGCAAAGAAATAGAGGAAAACAATAAAATGGGAAAGACTAGACATCTCTTCAAGAAAATTAGAGATACCAAGGGAGCATTTCATGTAATGATGGGCATAATAAAGCACAGAAATGGTATGAATCTAACAAAAGCAGAAGATGTAAAAAGAGGTAGCCAGAATACACAGAAGAACTGTACAAAAGAGAGCTTAATGACCCAGAAAATCACAAAAGTGTGATCACTCACCTAGAGCCAGACACCCTAAAATGCAAAGTCAAGTGGGCCTTAGGAAGCTTCACTATGAAAAAAGCTAGTGGAGGTGATGGAATTTTAGCTGAATTATTTCAAATCCTAAAAGATGATTCTGTGAAAGTGCTGTACTCATTATGCAAGCAAATTTGGAAAACTCATCAGTAGCCACAGGACTGGAAGAAAATCAGTTTTCATTCCAATCCCAAAGAAAGGCAATGTCAATGAATGTTCAAACTACCACACAATTGCACTCATTTCATCAAGCTAGCAAAGTAATGCTCAAAATTCCCTAAGCTAGTCTTCAACTATGTGAACCAAGAACTTCCAGATGTTCATGCTGGATTTAGAAAAGGCAGAGGAACCATAGATCAAATTGCCAGTGTCCACTGGATCATAGTAAAAGCAAGATAATTCCAGGAAAATATCTACTTCTGCTTCATTGACTACACTGAAGCTTTTGACTGTGTGGATCACAACAGACTGTGGAAAATTCTTAAAGAGATGGGAATACCAGATCACCTTGCCTCCTGAGAAACCTGTATACAGGTCAAAAAGCAACAGTTAGAACCAGACATGGAACAATGGGCTGGTTCCAAATTGGGAAAGGAGTACATCAAGGCTGCATATTGTCACCCTGCTTATTAAACTTATATGCAGAGTACATCATGCAAAATGCCAGGCTGGTTGAAGCACGGCTTGAATCAAGATTGCTGGGAGAAATATCAATGACCTCAGATATGCAGATGACACCACCTTTATGGCAGAAAGCAAAGGGGAACTAAAGAGCCTCCTTGATGAAAGGGTAAAAGAAAAGTGAAAAAGCTGGCTTAAAATTCAACATTCAAAAAACTAAGATCATGGCATCTGGTCCCATCACTGCATGGCGAGTAGATGGGGAAACAATGGAAACAGTGAGAGACTATTTTGGGGGGGGGACTCCAAAATCACTGCAGATAGTGACTGCAGCCATGAAATTAAAAGACACTTGTTTCTTGGAAGAAAAGCTATGAACAACCTAGACAGCTTATTAAAAAGCAGAGATATTATTTTGTTGACAAAGATCTATCTAGTCAAAGCTATGGTGTTTCCAATAGTCATGTATGGATGTGAGAGTTGGACCATAAAGAAGGCTGAATGCCAGAGAATTAATGCTTTTGAACTATGGTGTTGGAGAAGACTCTTCAGAGTCCCTTGGACTGCAAGGAGATCAAGCTAGTCCATCTAAAAGGAAATTAGTCCTGAACATTCATTGGAAGGATTGATGTTGAAGCTGAAACTCCAATACTTTGGCCACCTGATGCGAAGAACTGACTCATTTGAAAAGACCCTGATGCTGGGAAAGATTGAAGACAGGAGGAGAAGGGGACTGACAGAGGATGAGATGGTTGGATATCATCACTGACTCGATGGACATGAATTTGAGTAATCTCCCAGAGATAGTGAAGGACAGAGAAGCCTGGCATGCTGTAGACCATGGGTTGCAAACAGACATAACTGAGTGACTCATCAGCAATTCAACTCCTGAAATGCACAAGTCTTCTTCTGAAGAAAGGCTCTGGATGCCAAATCCACAGGCTTCTGTGATAAAGAATTATTTCACACATTCTCTCGATGACTAGGAATTCTGTCAGAGTGCACAATTAACCCCTAGCTAAATGGAAAGGATATTCACAAAAACTGAGGGGCAGAAAAATAATCCCTACATCATTCTGAATGCTTTGTGGACATTAGTGGTTCTCAGCATTTGAGGACTGGAAACACCTGGGAGCATGTTAAACCTATTGATCACAGGGTCTACCCTTACCTACTGAATCAAGGTCTCTAGGATGAGACTCTGTAAACACTAAACAACATCTTCAAGAGATTTTCATCTGCATGAGATGTTTGGGAACCATTACATAATAAAGTAATCCTTATGACCAATTATAGATGGACATACCCAGACTGAGAGAAATTAGGCATCGTTTCCACAGAGGTCTCTGAATGCTCCATTTAGCAACAACAAAAAAATGCATTGGTTTATTACATTTTAAAACTTCATAACCATTATGATAAATATGTTCCCATGTTATGAAAATATAATTTTATGACTGTATACTATTCCATTATAGTTGACTATTTCAAATTTATTAAACCAATCTCCTGCTGGTGTTAAAAAAAATATATATATATATATATATTTTTTTTTTTTAATCAGGGATTTTCCTGATTCAGGAACACCAGTCACTCACACTAACTTGTTCTGCCTCTTTCACATCCAGAGAGTCATTAAATTTTCCCATATAATACAAAAAAATATTTAGCTTCTGTCATTTACGCACAGAGAGCCCACTTGGTGATCATAGATGTAAAAATGATTAGAATTTAGAGGGCAGGAATTATTGAGCAGCAGTGAAAGGTCTTGGTAACAGTCATCTTCCTGTGACATTTTTGGCATTCAATTAGTGGATCCCAAGCTTTGACTAACATTGGAATCACCTAGGATATTTAATCATAGCTTTTCTTCCAAGGAGCAGAAAAAGTTATGATTAAAGATCCTAGGTGATTTCAATGTCAGTTTGCTGACAAACTAATTTGCCAACAAAAAATCTGTCTAGTCAAAGCTATGGTTTTTCCAGTGGTCATGTATGGATGTGAGAGTTGGGCCATAAAGAAAGCTGAGCGCTGAAGAATTGACCTTTTGAACTATAGTGTTGGAGAAGAGTTTTGAGAGTTCCTTGGACTGCAAGAGATCCAACCAGTTAATCCTAAAGGAAATCAGGCCTGAATACTCCTTTGAAGGCTTGATGCTGAAGCTGAAGCTTCAACACTTTGGCCACCTGATGCGAAGAACTGACTCACTGGAAATGACCCTGATGCTGGGAAAGATTGAAGGCAGGAGGAGAAGGGGATCACAGAGGATGAGATGGCTGGATGGCATCACTGACTCAATGGACATGAGTTTGAGCAAGCTCCAAGAGATGGTGTTGGCCAAAGAAGCCTGGTGTGCTACAGTCCATGGGGTTGCAAAGAATTGGACATGACTGAGCAACTGAACTGAACTGAACAGGATCTTCAAAAATACTGATGCCTTGCTCCCATCCCTAAACAATAACTTAGTTAATATATGACAACCTGAGCATTTGGAAGTTCCTCTAGGGTGCAAAGTTTAAGAGACACTAGGTTAAGTAAAAATGAATGATAAAATAGGTTGGTGGGGTTTCTTTGAATAGCCTTTTAAGGAAATTAATGTGACTTCAGAGCAGTTGTTCATCATCAGTGTGGCCTTCACACAACCTTTCCTGGAGCCACAGGCCAGGCCATTGAGATTCAGCCACAAGGATGCTCATAGGAGCCATAATCACCCTTCCTTCCTAGGTTCCTCCTACCCACTGCTGCCTGGTCCCTCTCACTCCCTGCAGTGTGTCCACCTAATGTGTCCTTATCCAGAGTCTCTTTATTTCAATCCATGTCTTCTTCCCTCTATTGAGAGTGCCAGCAAGAGCATCCAATACTCAATCCATGCTACTGTAGTCCAGCATTCTGGCATGCTGGGTGATCAAACAGGTCTCCAAGTGTCCCTTTTTAAATGCTATGCAACTCCCTGGGAGGGACTGGAAAGTCCAAAGTGAGGTCCATGGTCAAAATGGACCCATTCTCAATTTTGCCCCTCTAACAGCTATTTCCAATCTGGTACCTATGATCTCAGTACAGAGCATGTTAACGTCAGGAGATCGCCAAAGAGTATGGTGAAAGAACTGTCAGTCTTAGAAAATGCTCTCTTCCTACTGAGACAGATCAGTATTCTAAGATTTCCTTAACTTCTTAGAATCTGCTCTACTAAGGTAACCGCATAAGTGGCCACCAAGGAATTTAGTGATGCTGAAGTTCAACAACATAAAGGCAGGCTTTAGCCAAGATACCATTTGATTATGACCCAAGCCTTTGAGTATTCCCAAGACTGAAATGACCTAGGTTTGCACTCATAGAGTGATGCTTAACCAGAGACATCCATCAGGATCACTGAGAGAATCCTCACGAGCAGAGATCCTTGGCCCAACTGCCTAGAAGTATTGCTAAAGGAGACATGAATTAGAGCACAAACACTTGGATTTTGAAAGTATCCTCAAGAATTACTGCAGTGACTTAATGGCACTGACTACTACTCCTTTCTAGGAAAAATGATTTTACTACCATTCAAGCCAGTGATCCTACAGTGGAGACTCCAACCACAGAGGCAAAGAGATCAGGAAAGCATTTTCTGAGAAAGTGGGCCATTCAGCTTTACTCAAATCATACAAACACCTTCTTATGTCACTTAGTTATAACATGGCCTGTGCTACCAGAATCTAAGAATCTAGAGCTAGACAGTTTGATAGAACATCCGGCAATGATGGAAACATTTAATTCTGCTCTGTCCAGTATGGTAGCTGCTAGACACATGTATTTATCAAACACTTGAAATGTGGTTGGTGGAAATGATTAAACTTTCAATTTAATTCATTTTAATTTACAGTCATATGCAGCTCTCAAGTCTACCATATTGTACAGTGCAAAGAAATAACCCATCTTGAGTAGAAAGCATGAAAAATAGTAAGTAGACACTGGACAATAAATAAGCCCTTCTACTAGACAATCCCTCCTGCCCTAGGGTTTCCTATAGGAAGCCTTTCTTTCTTAAGGAATAAGAAGCAAACTCCTTTTGTAGGTGGCCCATCATTCATCCAGAACAGAGGATATCAAAACATGGCCACCCATGAGCCAGATCTGGCCCAAAGATGGGTTTTGAGTTGCTTTTCACTATACTTTTTAAAAAAAGCTTTAAAATTTGTTTAATAGTTAGGATTGAACTTTTTAAAAACTCAGTGTCTGCTTTCTTCAGAAAAATTAGACAAAAGGCCCTCTCAGCTAATCCTTCATGGCAGTGAGTTCCTGGCACTGCAGCAAAGAGATCCTGAAATTCAGTGGAGGTATTGTTCTGCCTGATTCCCTGACTCACGTGGCCTGCCTTGGCCCCAGGAGTTTGAGGGACCTGGTCTAGAAATCTCTCCCAGCAGAATTATCTAATCTCAGAGACTGGCAAGTCTGGTTGTTACCTCTGATGTCCTCATCTTGAATACTCAAAGACAAGATAGACCTCCATACAAATGCCTTCTATTCAGGGTAGAATCTCTTCACTGTTCTTCAAAGGAAAACAAGCATGTGCATCTATACAGAGGATTTCAGAGTTATTGTGTCAGGATGAATGAAGCCAAGGCTAGAGTATATACCAGTGACATTTACTTGCTGAAGCATGTTTCTTAGTTGTGACTTAGCTTCTTGATCTGCAAAATATCAGGACCTATGAAAGTGGAACAGGACCTGGAACAACAGTAGTGCTCAACACCTGTTAGCTACTATCATTCCAGTTATGGAAACTACCTCTCCACGGGGAGAGAATGAAGTAAGCCTTCTCCACAGTGTGATATACACACACAAGCAGCTTTTCACTCTCCAGTTGATTCTCTGAGTTTGCTTGTATACGTAAAGTGAACAGTACCAAGAAGCCAGTTATTAGTGACTCATCAAAATTTCCCCATTTCTCCAATGTGTTCTGAGATTCATCATACAAACACTACACACACAAGACTACCATGACCAAGAGTATCCAAACCAGCCCTTCGTCTGACTGAACTTGAGTGTAACTTCAGAATAACTACAAAGTTTTTAAGACTAAGGAGACACTAAAAATTCAGCTTTTCTTTGAAGACATACTTTTGAAAATTATACTGTGCTCATACTCGACCCAAATTATTTGCCGCAGCTCGTGGCAACTCTTGGCAACATTCTCCCCTCAGCAAAAAAAAAAAAAAAAAAAAAAAAATCTTTCTTTGCTCTGAATACATTTAGCTTTTAATTCATATGAAGTTAGTCAGTTCTTTAAAAATCCTTCAAAGGGTGCCTAAGGCCAGCTCCGACATCACCACAGATGATTGATTCTTATTCATTTCCAAAAGCAAACGAATCGATGCTTTTGGATGGTAAGAATGCCAGTCCTATCAACTGTCTGCTCACCGTCTTCCCTAAGTAACGCTGCAACTGCCCAAATTCCCCACTCCATCCATCAGGCAGACTGCACCCTCCAATTCTGGAACAATGTTCAATCCTGATGCTTTTTTCCAGCCTCATCCATTTTCTGGTATAAAGTGCTGTATCATGTTGCTGGGCTGGTGGTCAAATTAAACAAGGTGAGAAGATATCACCCCTCCTGAGTACTTTCCTAGTCTGTACTCAGAAATCACTTCAAGTCTAAAGGATTATCTTTAACATACTAATTAAAACACATTCGATAATTTAAAATCTTCACCAACTATAATAGCCATTGTATATATACATACATACCCATACACATCTTTGCTAATGAGAACAGCAACACAGCAACTGCAACTGTCATTTAGCACAACTAATGTTTATACTGCACTTCACAAGCACATTCACGTACTTCCTCTTACATACTTCTCCAAAGACACCATGAGGCAGACAGAATCAAGAGAGGAGAAACATTTTTGGAGCCTCCGTATGATCCAGGAATTGGGACTAAGTCTTGAACAGTGCTGGGACCAGGGGGAGGTGAGGCAGGCATCTTGGGAGCTGCATTTAAGGATGCCCTCACCCTCACAGTCGTACACCCGTAGAGCTGGCGCCTGAGAGCTGCCTCCTTAAATTGCGTGTTCTCAGCATCCTGCTGGCCTCCTCCAAGTCCTGACCCTGCTAATACTCTCATCCACCTTGTCAGCTACATACTATATTCCTCCCTTCAAAGCTGGAGACAAACTAATATGCAGGGAGCTCTGGCAGCTCGCCAAAGGCCTCCAGTTAGTGACCCTTCTGACCTCATTCTGGTGTCCTTTTTCCCACTGAAAGGCGAAGAGCCCAAAGCCATGGCTAAAGAAAACCACATTTGTGAGCTGCCTAGGAATTCACTGAGATCCCTCAATCATCACTTAAAATTCAACATAGACTGCACTCCAAAGACCATCTCAATTTAACTGTTCTCACCATTTATACAATGAGAAGGCTGTTTATTTTTAGCTTTGTTAGTTCTTTAACATCTGCAATTAGCATTTCTAATTAAGTATAACATTGGGTTTTCATCACCAGTAATTTTTGTTTGAGCATGTACGGAGGTAGATGGACTATCCAAGAGGTGGCAGAAAGTAAATTTATGTCAGACTTTCATTTCCATTTTTATACAACTTCAAATACACTCTGCCCCCTAGCTTCAATGACAGTTTATGGAATTCACCAGAAAAATCTTACCATGTCCATTACTTTAGCATTCCCTAACATAAAAAGCTGTCAGGTTAACACTTATCCAGCTCCAAAGTCACTAAAATACAAAAGCTTCAAGCTTAAAACAACTTCATTGTAAAGGGCTGTATATCTTATTTCTTCCCAGTAACCTTAAATCTACTTACAGCAGTCCCAATGGCACCCCACTCCAGTACTCGTGCCTGGAAAATTCCATGGATGGAGGAGCTTGGTGGGCTACAGTCCATGGGGTCGCAAAGAGTTGGACACAACTGAGCGACTTCACTTTCATGCATTGGAGAAGGCAATGGCAACCCACTCCAGTGTTCTTGCCTGGAGAATCTCAGGGACAGAGGAGCCTGGTAGGCTGTCGTCTATGGGGTCGCACAGAGTCGGACACGACTGAAGTGACTTAGCAGCAGTAGCAGCAGCAGGCAGAATTTATAGGAATACAGTAATATGCCAATTGACTACAGTCATCCAATTCCTAATTCTCCATCTCCACGATTTCTTGTTGTTAGTGAAAAACTCTGCCATATTTGGAATTCACCAGAAAAATCTTACCATGTCCATTACTTTAGCATTCCCTAACATAAAAAGCTGTCAGGTTAACACTTATCCAGCTCCAAAGTCACTAAAATACAAAAGCTTCAAGCTTAAAACAACTTCATTGTAAAGGGCTGTATATCTTATTTCTTCCCAGTAACCTTAAATCTACTTACAGCAGTCCCAATGGCACCCCACTCCAGTACTCGTGCCTGGAAAATTCCATGGATGGAGGAGCTTGGTGGGCTACAGTCCATGGGGTCGCAAAGAGTTGGACACAACTGAGCGACTTCACTTTCATGCATTGGAGAAGGCAATGGCAACCCACTCCAGTGTTCTTGCCTGGAGAATCTCAGGGACAGAGGAGCCTGGTAGGCTGTCGTCTATGGGGTCGCACAGAGTCGGACACGACTGAAGTGACTTAGCAGCAGTAGCAGCAGCAGGCAGAATTTATAGGAATACAGTAATATGCCAATTGACTACAGTCATCCAATTCCTAATTCTCCATCTCCACGATTTCTTGTTGTTAGTGAAAAACTCTGCCATATTTACTGAGAAACAGGAAGACAAGTTAAAAAGAAAACCTTAACTGTAGTTATCATTGTTCTTATAGAGACAATTCCTTGCCTGGAGCTTCGAGTCTGTGGATCAAATTCAACCAGTTCTCTGCTGGGAAGCTGCTGACACAATTAGGGCGAGTCACCCAAGAGAAAACCCTCAGCCAGGAAACATGTCTAATTATATATTTGTTCTCGCTGTCCCTTCCCTCTGGTTTAAACATCTACTTGCTGTTAAATGCATCTGATGAGGAAGAGGAAGAAAGGCCAGCTGATGCTGCGGCTCCACACAATGAGTTCTGATGACATCTATATTGGGCCTAAGGCAAGTCTTCCAAAGGGGTCGCAAAGAGTCAGACATGACTGAGCAACTGAACTGAAGTTTTCCAAACCCATGACCAAGAACCAGTGGGAAGATGGGCATGAGGCTGTTGTTAAGACCCAGGCCAGGGTATTCTGTTTGAGAAACCAGAAAGAAGGAACTCTCTCTGAGACTATCTGTAAGCCCAACCTTGATTTTGCCAACAGATGAGTTTAGTCTTTTTAAGGTAGATAGTGTAGAGGGTGTTCTCGTGATGTCCAATGATACAGAGACATAGATGCCCTGGGCCCAGTGGGGCCTTTCAGTTCTTTTGAGTCTGACCTTCGCACAGTCTCAACTGTCATGGAAGCTGAGGGTCTTTGTTATTAGAGGGGAATCTCAACCTACCAGGGCCACCTTAAATCCTAACAGGGAAGATGCTTGTGTTTATCGTCCTAGCACGCAGTGTCACAGTGGACGTTGTTACTGTTATCTGTCAAGGTTCTGCACAAGACAAAAGGGATGAGAACTCCATTCCTGCAGTTATTGTTATAGTAACTGCGGCTCAGCTGCACTTTAATAGATTTCAGAAATTGTCATTCTGTTAATATTGCAAATGGTCTCAGAGCCACTGCTCCATCCTATGGATATGTCCCCCAGGCTCAATGGTTAACACAGTTAGAAGGTAAGGTTCATCTCTTGGGATTCATCTAGAACTTTATTTACTATACAACCTATTTGAGTTTTACTATTACAGTTCTTTATACCACAAAATGTCATCTATGTTAACTGACAAAATAGGTCATCCTTTGCCAACAAGATGTTTAAAGAAATATTCAGCTACTTATATCACTAATCATTCTACTACTGCAGCTTTTTTTTTTCTCCCACATTTTATTTGTTGGGATTGATTGAAATATTTCTTTCTGACCCATCACTTCCCGTAACGTCAGTAGAATATGCCCCTCTGCAAGATGCAGACTTCTGGGTTTCTCGACGTGGCCTCAGAAGCCTCTGTAGGTCAGCTCTTAGCAATCAGCCATAGGTGTTTCCGATAATGAAACTATTGTGCAGACTGACCTCATTTCTGCTCTGCATCCCCAGTCTTTAATCCCTGCCCCCAAGAACAGCCCTCTCCAATCTAGTATCAGCCAGAATGAGGACAGAAGGTGATCGCGCTTCTGAGTGTGGCATGCTTAATCCTTCCAATCCATTTTATCTTCTTTCCAAACCAAGTCACCTGGCACTTCACTCGTTTGAGGATTGAGACTCCATCCCTTTTGCTTGCGTAACTAGAGCTAAGGGCTAATTTTAATACAAGGGTTAGTTTCTGCACCTTTCTCCTTAAATTGTGTTAACTGTATTTCTTAGCAAACTATAACCATTTTCACGTGAAATTGTTTTATGGAAATTAT
Source organism: Madoqua kirkii (assembly GCA_006408675.1). Taxonomy (NCBI): domain Eukaryota; kingdom Metazoa; phylum Chordata; class Mammalia; order Artiodactyla; family Bovidae; genus Madoqua; species Madoqua kirkii. Next base: position 24,626 of record SJYC01068208.1, on the reverse strand, counting down.
CATTCATTAAAACAAGACAAGCTCGTATACAACCGTGGCGGATTCATGTCAATGTATGGCAAAACCAACACAGTATAGTAAAGTAAAATAAAGTAAAATTAAAAAAAATAAAACAAGACAACATATTTGAGTCAAGACTTTAACTTTGTCTGCTGATTTATAAAAAACAGGGGCAAGTCCTAACACCCTGGAAGAGTGGCAGTGGGGTTACATCCTGAGCACAAGATCTGACATACAGTAGCTAAAAAATGCTAAGTCATTCCATGTTCAGCACTTAAAACACCAAGCCTGTGACGCGTTCTTAATAAATGGTAGTTATTACATTATCTTAATTGGCCACAAAATGAAAAGGAACGGAAGTGAGCCTTTCCCATATGAAGTGATTAGAACATGAGGCAGAGGGTCTTTCCTCCCTCCCCCTCTTCAAGTCCCCCCCTTCTTCCTGTCAACTTTCCTCCTTTCTCTTGCTGCCAATCCCTTCTCCACTTCCTTCTCCCCTTCTGACTTCAAATCAAAATGGCTGCAGATTGAGGAAAAAGAGAAAAAGGATGGGGGCACACAACATGCAGGTCCAAAAAGAACCATTATTGAAAAATAATTTGGCCTCTGCTTAAGGGGACGAAACTGCCAGCACAGAGCCAAAAGAAACTGATGGTATTGTCCCAGGGGCTGAGATTCAATTAACACCGGGCTGTTGTCAATTGGCTCCCCAGTCATAGGGATAAATCTTTCACAGGCTAGGCTGGACACTCTTCCTGTGGCCACCACCGTGGCATCAGTCTTCTCATCAGCTTTGTCGTTATGGATCTCAGCCATTTCTCACATTTCAGGAACTCTGCATGGATTTGATCTCAAGAAATATTGGGCCACTATAATCTCAGCTGTTAAATGTCAGACTCAGACATCTGAGACTGTGTGTCAAGATACTGCATTCTGCCAGCAATGAACCTATTACCTTCCCCTCCTCATTTTCAGGAACTCTGCATGGATTTGATCTCAAGAAATATTGGGCCACTATAATCTCAGCTGTTAAATGTCAGGCTCAGACATCTGAGACTGTGTGTCAAGATACTGCATTCTGCCAGCAATGAACCTATTACCTTCCCCTCCTCATAAAGCACGCTCTTTAGGCACCCCAAATTATGTGATACGAGTTCTCTCACGAGTCTTGTTGGATTGTGAGTGCCTTTGAAAAGAATACTACCGGCTGCATTAATTTTGGGGACTTTTGGTAGTTTTGGGAAATTGATGCAAATAATGTCTGCTCATCTTTACTGGGTGAACTAGGTGGTCTGGTTAGGCAAAAAGATACAGCTAAGGTAGGAGAAAGGGATGAGAGAGGATGAGATGGTTGGATGGCATCACTGACTCAATGGACATGTGTTTCTTTTTTTTAATATAAATTTATTTATTTTAATTGGAGGTTAATTGCTTTACAATATTGTATTGGTTCTGCCATACATCATCATGAATCCACCACAGGTATACACGTATTCCCCATCCTGAACCCCTCCTCCCTCCTCCCTGCCCATACCATCCCTCTGGGTCATCCCAGTGCACCAGCCCCAAGCATCCAGTGTCATGCATCAAACCTGGACTGGTGATTCATTTCATATATGATAGTATACATGTTTCAATGCCATTCTCCCAAATCATCCCACCCTCTCCCTCTCCCACAGAGTCCAAAAGACTGTTCTATACATCTGTGTCTCTTTTGCTGTCTCTCATACAGGGTTATCGTTACCATCTTTCTAAATTCCATACATCTGTGTTAGTATACTGTATTGGTGTTTTTCTTCCTGGCTTACTTCACTCTGTATAATAGGCTCTAGTTTCATCCACCTCACTAGAGTGGCTGTACTAGTTTGCATTCCCACCAACAGTGTAAGAGGGTTCCCTTTTCTCCACCCTCTCCAGCATTTATTGCTTGTAGACCTTTGGATTGCAGCCATTCTGACTGGCATGAAATGGTACCTCATTGTGGTTTTGATTTGCATTTCTCTGATAATGAGTGATGTTGAGCATCTTTTCATGTGTTTGTTATCCATCTGTATGCCTTCTTTGGAGAAATGTCTATTTAGTTCTTTGGCCCATTTTTTGATTGGATCATTTATTTTTCTGGAATTGAGCTGCATAAGTTGCTTGTATATTTTTGAGATTAGTTGTTTGTCAGTTGCTTCATTTGCTATTATTTTCTCCCATTCTGAAGGCTGTCTTCTCATCTTGCTTATTGTTTCCTTTGTTGTGCAAAAGCTTTTAAGTTTAATTAGGTCCCATTTGTTTATTTTTGCTTTTATTTCCAATATTTTGGGGGGTGGGTCATAGAAGATCCTGCTGTGATGTATGTCGGAGAGTGTTTTGCCTATGTTCTCCTCTAGGAGTTTTATAGTTTCTGGTCTTACGTTTAGATCTTTAATCCATTTTGAGTTTATTTTTATGTATGGTGTTAGAAAGTGGTCTAGTTTCATTCTTTTACAAGTGGTTGACCAGTTTGCCCAGAACCAATTGTTAAAGAGATTCAGTGAAATCTGGGAGTTGGTGATGCACAGGGAAGCCTGGCATGCTGCAGTCCACGGGGTCGCAAAGAGTCGGACACAACTGAGTGACTAAACTGGACTGAAGCAACCTGAACCTTTAGCACTTTTCAAGCTTGTCTGTTAAGATTAATACATTCTTCAAGTTGTAGTTTTTACTGTTCAAAAAGTCATGCTGAGCCCTCTTAGTGAGTCAGGAGCAGGCAGGAAGGCCAGTGGATACTGCCTATGAGATAGGCTGGAACCAATGACCCATTGCTTCAAGGACTGCACCTGGACATACCCCTCCTCAAGCAACAAAATGCAAATAAACTGAATGGGACTAAAAAATAACTGCATGCATCCACAGTTAGGGCAAATTCTGGACAAAAAATGTGGTGTGGTTTAGTCGCTAAGTTGTGTTCGACTATTCCGACTGTAGTCCGCCAGGCTCTTCTGTCCATAGGATTCTCTAGGCCAGAATACTGGAGTGGGTTGCCATTTCCTTCTCCAGGGGATCTTCCTGACCAAGGAATCGAACCCAGATCTCCTGCATTGCAGGTAGATTCTTTACCGACTGAGCTATGAGGGAAGCCCAAGAGATACCTTCCCTGACCAGGAACCGAACCCAGGCTGTGGTGGTGAAAGCACCGAATTCTAGCCACTAGACTACCAGGGACAAAAGAGAGAGAGGCCAAAAAACCTGTCACTTTTAAAGAGTCTTGAACAAAAATAGGGTGCTGCACATGCCCTCCTGCATATACCACCACCAAAGAGTATGCAGAACACCACGACAGCCCTCCGCCCGAACCCTTGGACTCGCTCAGGAGCAAGTAAGGACATGTGGTGTCTGTTCTTGCTCCCACTGCTGCAGCAGGGTACTAGACTACCAGGGACAAAAGAGAGAGAGGCCAAAAAACCTGTCACTTTTAAAGAGTCTTGAACAAAAATAGGGTGCTGCACATGCCCTCCTGCATATACCACCACCAAAGAGTATGCAGAACACCACGACAGCCCTCCGCCCGAACCCTTGGACTCGCGCAGGAGCAAGTAAGGACACGTGGTGTCTGTTCTTGCTCCCACTGCTGCAGCAGGGGCCCTAGCGAAGCCTTGCCTGGATTTCTTGTCTGGTCTCTAGTCAATTTCTATCGATCAGGAAAGGTCGAGAACCAGGTATAACACCAAGTGTACCACTGTCAGGCCAGTAATTCTGGCCCATTGAGGCTGTCTGCAGTCTGCACCTACGGCAGTGGTGGCCTAAGGCCTGAGCATGCTGGGTGGATTCCAAGGGGGAGCCAGTGAGGCTGGAGGGCTGAGAGCAGAGAGCAGGAAGACAGCTAGGACCACAGGGCCTACTCCCTGGTGTTGGGAACCACTTAGCATCTGACTGGAGCCCAGAAAGCCTTCTTAGAATATAGGTCTTAAGTAAATAAAATTACAAAAGATTACCAAGGGAACACTTTTATTGAGCTGATGACTCAGAATCTGCCTGAATGTAGGAGACCTGGTTTCTATCCCTGGGTTGGGAGAATCCCTTGGAGAAGGGGGTGGCAACCCACTCCAGTATTCTTGCCTGGAGAATCCCATGGACAGAAGAGGCTGCTGAGCTACCATCCATGGGGCCACAAAGAATCAAACACTACTGAGCAACTGAGACTTTTCATTTTCTCTGTTAACACATTTAAACAAGATCTAGTGGTGATCTGAGTGTAAAGTCATAGAAAATTTCTGGTTTCTATTGATGACAAAGTCATAGAAAATGCTGAACCCACTGTGGTTTGTGGATACAGTCATGACAGAAGGAAGTGATAGGTTACAGTTAGAGACTAAAAAAAAAATCAATAGTTTGCTGGTCAAAGGTTGAGGGTGTGTGCTAGGGGAGGCCTGTGGATTTACTCCCAGGGGATTGGAAGCCCTGGGAGGGATATGCAGGCTCCAGTCTCTTGTCCGTTTAAATTAGGAAGCCCCAGAATCTTCTCTGTCTCTTCCTTCTGTCCAGCGCTCTGGACAGAAAGACACCATCTGCCCTGGCTCTTGCCTCATTATCAAGTGACAATTGTCTGTGTGGTCTCTTCCATCAGATTATAAGGACAACAGCTATGAATCATCCATCTTTGTATAAAAATTGCACATAGCTAAGATCATGGCATCTGGTTCCATCACTTCATGGGAAATAGATGTGGAAACAGTGGCAGACTTTATTTTGGGGGGCTCCAAATTCACTGTAGATGGTGACTGCGGCCATGAAATTAAAAGACGCTTACTCCTTGGAAGGAAAGTTATGACCAACCTAGATAGCATATTCAAAAGCAGAGACATTACTTTGCCAACAAAGGTCTGTCTAGTCAAGGCTGCAGTTTTTCCTGTGGTCATGTATGGATGTGAGAGTTGGACTGTGAAGAAGGCTGAGCACAGAAGAATTGATGCTTTTGAACTGTGGTGTTGGAGAAGACTCTTGAGAGTCCCTTGGACTGCAAGGAGATAAGGCTATGGTTTTTCCAGTAGTCATGTGTGGATGTGAGAGTTGGACTGTGAAGAAGGCTGAGCACCAAAGAATTGATGCTTTTGAACTGTGGTGTTGGAGAAGACTCTTGAGAGTCCCTTGGACTGCAAGGAGATCCAACCAGTCCATTCTGAAAGAGATCAGCCCTGGGATTTCTTTGAAAGGAGTAATGCTAAAGCTGGAACTCCAGTACTCTGGCCACCTCATGTGAAGAGTTGACTCATGGGAAAAGACTTTGATGCTGGGAGGGATTGGGGGCAGGAGGAGAAGTGGTCGATCAAGGATAAGATGGCTGGATGGCATCACTGACTCGATGGATGCGAGTCTGAGTGAACTCCAGGAGATCGTGACGGACAGGGAGGCCTGGCATGCTGCGATTCATGGGGTCGCGAAGAGTCGGATACGACTGAGTGATTAAACCGAATTGAACTGACATTGTTCAAGTATGAAAGTAATATAAACTGTCTTCCATAAGTTAAACACCAATGTGTATTAATAATGATTATTTTAAAAAATCTATTAAGAATTCTTGAAGAAACTGTGATTTTGCTTAAGGTAACTTGTAAAACTTATAAGAAATATATTCTTTATAAATATTCAAATAAAAGAAATACATAATAAATGTTTTTAGTTTCTTGTGCATGATTTTGAGACAGTAATCACTGTAATATGAAATGTGTAGCAAAAATAGTTTAGTGTTGGACAACTGTTGGTTCTCATAGATTTTGTCTGTAAACTTACTCAGAATTATGTATAAGCTCTATAAAATTAGGATGAGTCTACAGGGTCTACAAATCTAGTCACCTTTCACAGGTCAAAAAATTCAATTTCCATGTATGTAAACATAAAAAAGATACTCTCCAGAAGCCACCTACCTTTAACCGTTATATATAAAAATCTTCCTTTATAATTTTGATTCCTAGCAGGTATGTGAGGCTGAGTTGACCTCGACTTTTTATGTTCGGCTGTGAATTATTGGGTTGTTAACATTGTCTCTCATTTCCACCTATGTTTTACTGTCTGGAATTTTGGGGGTTAATTTGACACCAGGAGTCCTCCCCACAATCCAAATCAATTGCTTTTGAATGTAGATCTGTAAATTTTTTAAAGAAAAGAAAATTTCTCCTACAAAAAACAGATGACATCAAATGACAGTAGGCATATATATTGTAGACTAATATTTTCCAAAAGAGCTGAATGACCTCCAGGAAGTTCTTTAATATACAATCTTTGAGAATTAATTTTTTTTTTGCTTTCATTCAATGTTTGTCTACAAAAAGCTTAATATAAGTCTTAGTCATTTAAGTAACTGCCTTACAGTGAAGTACTGCTATGCAATTTTAATTTGCCTATTTATATTTGATCTAAAATTGAATTTTCCAAGTGAGATTTGCTAATGTTGGTATCGTAACCACAGTTTGAAAAAAATGAATCATGTGGATCACGTTTGTGTACATATCGCTTATGTAAGTGGTATGTACATTACCTCTAACTGTGGTGGTAAATAAACAATGAAGTAGTTTCTGTACCCAATTCCATCAGCAATTAAATTGTACATTAATTAATTTGAGTATTTATTTGGCCAGGGCTGGGGTTAGATGGAGCGATACTGCAATAAACATGGGAGTTTATTCTACAAGGGGAGTCAGAAAAAGGGTCAGAAAATAAACAACTAAATAAATAAGAACATAAACGCACATAACCAAGGAAGCGCAAGTTAGTAAGACTTAATGCAAAATTTAATGGAACCACATGACAACCTTATCTTCATATTAGACTTTTAAGAGTTACTTCCTGATATTCAACCTGGTTTTAGAAAAGACAGAGGAACCAGAGATCAAGTTGCCAACATCCGCTGGATCATGGGAAAAGCAAGAGATTCCAGAAAACCATCTTCTGCTTTATTGACTATGCCAAAGCCTTTGACTGTGTGGATCACAATAAACTGTGGAAAATTCTGAGAGAGATGGGAATACCAGACCACCTGACCATCCCCTTGAGAAATCTGTATGCCGGCCAGGAAGCAACAGTTAGGACTGGACATGGAACAACAGACTGGTTCCAAATAGAAAAAGGAGTACCTCAAGGCTGTATATTGTCACCCTGTTTAACTTCTATGCATAGTACATCATGAGAAACGCAGGTTGGAGGAAGCACAAGCTGGAATGAAGATTGCCAGGAGAAATATCAATAACCTCAGATATGCAGATGACACCACCTTTATGGCAGAAAGTGAAGAGGAACTAAAAAATCTCTTGATGAAAGTGAAAGAGGAGAGTGAAAAAGTTGGCTGAAAGCTCAACATTCAGAAAACAAAGATCATGGCATCCGGTCCCATCACTTCATGGTAAGTAAGACACGACTGAGCGACTGAGCTGAACTGATTGAGTATTTGTTAAATACACCAGTGAAGACTACGTTGCTATTGAAAGAATTCCACATGAATGTACACTGCCAACATTCTTCTCAAGAACATATTTTCATTTCTGAAAGGGGTTATATATGGAAATATACAGCATTTTAAACATAATATCAGACTTCACAACTGGAAATGGAAACAATGACAACATCAAGTAGATTTTCTAAAAATAATGTCAAAGTAGATTGATCAAAAAAAAGACAAAAGATAATGTGGTTACCTAAAGACCAAGCTGGGCTTTCTAGGTGGCACTAGTGGTAAAGAACCCACCTGCCCATGCAGGGGATAGGAGACCCAGATTCCATCCCTGGGTTGGGAAGATCCCCTGGAGAAGGGCATGACAACCCACTCCAGTATTCTTGCCTGGAGAATCTCATGGACAGAAGAGCCAGATGGGCTACAGTCCATAGGGTCGCAAAGAGTAGGACACAACTGAAGTGACTTAGCACATGCACAAAGACCAAGGTGGCCCAGTTTTTAAAATCACAGGAGTCTCTGCATGACCGCAGAAGGCCAGGTAGGCAAAGGAGTTAAGTGCTGTGTTCACCAGCCACAGCTCAACAGCTCAAGGGCTCAGGTCAGAGGATGAGCTTCTAGGTATACTGAATTTCTCTAGCTCATTTCCTGAATAAGTTTCTCCTTTTATACAATAGTCTGAAGCTGCTTAACCCCTCAAACATCACCAGTCATCTGGGACCTGGCTAGTTGTGAACAAAAGAGCTGGCTTCCAGCCCTCTGCTTATTTGGGAGGTAGCCACAGGGATGAAGGCTTGACTCAATTTGGAACACTACTGAAATGCAGATAAAAACCTACTGAGCATGCTCACCATCTGACACAGAAAAGAAGGTCTGCAGGAGACAGATGAGCAGGGTTCACGCATGCTCAGTTCTGTCATCATAAGAAACGATATCAAATAGCCATTCAGTCAGTGTGCTTGTATCAAGGCTTTCTATTTGCCAGGTCCCCTGGATTTAACACGCACACACACAAAGTTCACAGGTTAAATGACATAGTCCCTGTCCTCAAGTTCATGGAAAAGCTAACAGGTAAATCCACAATTGCAGTCAAAGCCCTGAAACTTGTAAGTTTTCCTAAGGTTGCATGTGGAGGTGTGAGGGGAAAAAAATTCCCCAAAGATACAACACTTGAGTAGACATGACCGGCCAAGTAAGAGGAACCTGTCATCTCAAGAAGCTTGTGCTCCAAACAAAGACAGCAGAGATCCCTGTGAAGCTGGAGCCACTGTCAGGGCCTATTTACTCTCTGGAAGATTTAAATTCTTCCTGAGCTTGTTTATCATTTGTTCAGATTTGCCTAATGAATTAACATCAACGTCTGTGGCTCAGAAGTGTCACCCTAGCATAGCTGTTCGGCTTTTAGCTCTCATCACATGAAAGCTCAGGAAACTAAGAGAGCTCTGGCAGGACAAGAAAAAGCTCTGCGTGTTACCTCTTTACTCTTTCATCCAACCTGGAGTGCATATGGGCCTGGCACTGTGCTGCTGCTGCTGCCGCTGCTAAGTTGCTTCAGTCGTGTCCGACTCTGTGTGACCCCATAGACAGCAGCCCAGCAGGCTCCCCCGTCCCTGGGATTCTCCAGGCAAGAACACTGGAGTGGGTTGCCATTGCCTTCTTCAGTGCATGAAAGTGAAAAGTGAAAGTGAAGTCGCTCAGTCGTGTACAACTCTTCGCAACCCCATGGACTGCAGCCCACCAGGCTCCTCCATCCATGGGATTTTCCAGGCAAGAGTACTAGAGTGGCACTGTGCTAGGGGCAAGAAAATAAAAGATGGCGAAACTGTGGACCTGCCATCTTGGTTTCCTAAAAAAATTAACAAGGCATTTGAGCAACAGTGTGGTAGGTTCCAAGGGAACATGGCAGCAAAAAAAACAAATTAGACTGCAGACTTGTAAACAGTGAAAAAAGTTCTCTGAAATTGTAATTTACTATCATTAGCTTTCCTGTCAGCTCAGAGGTGAAGAATCTATCTGAAATGAGCAGACTCAGTTTTGATCTGTGGGTCAGGAAGATCTTCTGGAGAAGGAAATGGCAACCCACTCTAGTATTCTTTCTTGTGAAATTCTATGGACAGAGAAGACTGGCAGGTTACAGTCCATGGAGTCACAGATTAGGACAACTATTATTAAGAAAAAAAATGAGGCTTTCAATGATCATGGTTACGAGTTTGAAATCCTGAATTAGAATTCCAGCTCTGCCATTTATTTGCTGTGTGGTCTTTGAAATTTTACTTAGTATTGCTAAATCTCAGTTTCCTCATCCATAAAATAGAAGGATTACAATGACAACCGCATAGGTTTGCTATGGTAATTAAATGAGATCATCCAAATGAGGTGCTCAGACAAAAGATGCACTCAATTTTTCAACACGTGTGTCATTAAATATCTATATGTATATATATGTGTGTGCACACACATGCACTCAGTCAGGACCAACTGTTTGCGACCCTAGCCTGCCAGGATGCAATGTCCATGGAATTTCCCAGGTAAGAATACTGGGGCAGGTTACCATTCCCTCCTCCAGGGGATCTTCCCAACCCAGGGATCAAATCCAGTCTTTCGCATCTCCCGTATTGGCAGGCAGGTTCTTTACCAGCTGAGCAACCAGGGAACCCATATATGTGTATGTGTGTGTGTGTGTGTGTGTGTGTGTGTGTGTGTGTGTGTATAAATAAATATATTTATTAGTGAAAAATCAAGCTCAAGTGGATTTGCTTCTGAAATCCACTTATCCTCAGCTGTCACTGATAGACCAAACTTTACTTATTTGAAAAAGTATGGTATGGTACATTACTTCTGAGCCTCAAAAGTAGATCTACTGAACTCAATAGGAGAAATACAAAATGTAGAAATGGGGTTAGAACAAAATCAATCTCAATCACACACACACACACACACACACACACGCACACACAGAAATAACCTCTGATGTACATACTGAAGAAATCACGCATTTCACTTAGGGTCAAGGCTCTAAGTTACTGGGTAAACCAACTACAGCAAATCCCCTACGTAGGAAGGAGTTTCATTCCAAGAGTGTGTTTGCAAGTCCAACAAAGTTAGCCTAGGTACCTAACTATCACAACTAGCTGTACAGTACTGTAACAGGTTTATAATACTTTTCACATGAATAATACATAAAAACAAACAAACAAAATATTTTTAATCTTACAGTACAGTAGCTTGAAAAGTATAGTTGAAAGTTCACAACTTGAAGGTTCATTTGTAGAGGACTTACTGTACTCTAAAGACATCTCTGGTGGGTCAGTGGTTGAGTCTGCCTGTCAGTGTCGGGGACATAGGTTCGATCTCTGATTTGGGAAGATCTCACATGCCATGGGGTAACTAAGCCTGTGTGTCACAACAACAGAGTCTGTGCTCTAGAACCCAGGAGCCGCAACAAGAGAAGCTGCTGCAACAAAAAACCCGTGCACCACAGCTTGAGAGCAGCTCCTACTTGCTGCAACCGGAGAAAGCCCAAGGACGGCAACGAAGATGCCACCCAGCACAACCAAAAATAAACAGTGATAAAAAAGAGCTTCACAGGTATATGGTAAAGGGGGTGATGTCAGTCCCATTGCTGCTGCAACCACCTCATGGAATTTCTTCAACCATTTAATAAATCTACTAATATATTCCAGAGGATACACTTATCCCCACCCTCTACAGAAAATCATTAGTCAACTATACTTAGAAGCAAGGGATACATTTTCTTTTTCCTTTGCCTCCTGCACAAAACGTGACTATTTGGGGGGTTCATTCACTGCTGGCAAATGGCCATTTCCTGCCTCTAGACAGAAAGGCTTAAAAGAACTTATACAAAACAGTCAAAATCCTCTGCAGACATCCAATAACTTATAAGGGAAAGAACATTTTGATGAGTTAGTGCAAATGAATCAGGACCATATGGATCCGATTTCCCTGGAGTTTAAATTTGTAAAGAGAAAAACTTCTTAGAAAAATGATCTTTGTAGATGTCACTGAACCCAGGGGAAAAACATATGAGATGATTAATCAACTTAATACATTCCCAAGTTGCCCTGTGCTTAACTGAAGCACACCCAGGTCATTTGTAGATCAATTCAGACTGTCAAACACACAGACCATCATGCTCTAATTGTTTTCAGAGCAGAATTTTGAGCAGCAGAAGATATTAAGCTGGTTAGTATTTTCAGCAATGAATTTTAGTACAAATATTTATTTTCTAATTCCTTAAATAGTTAATTTCATCAGTGGCAGGAGATTCTGGAAACACAGTAGGTGACATGTATCTGCATATCCAGGGGCCAGTCTACAGGTAGGTGGTGTGAACAGGCTTCCATGCAGCACAACATGGTACCAGTCAGAAAACACATTCCTTATAGCCTACTAAAGGGTGGCCTCATGCCCAAGGAGAACTAACTTGCTTCATGTGGCTGGGTGCTTTATTCTCAAAAGGTTTTTCAGAAACAACATAACTGTATGAGCTCCAAGAGACAGACTCGTCATCTGTATGTAATACTCAAATAATGATTCAGTTGTATATGTTGATGACTTTTACTAACTTATTAAATACGTCTCATGCATAGAGGCATTTGAATACATATACAGAGACAATGATTACTATAAATAAGATTTCAGAAAGGTATTAAAAGTGCTTTCTAAAAGAGATAAAAGGCCCCTACTATGTGTAGGGTGCCACAGAAACCTAGCTAGCAAATCCTATGAATATTTAACACGAGTAAAGGTGACATGTTATATGCAGACATGATCAACATTGTTTATTTGTCAACTCATGTCAAAGGGGATTACAGGATGGAAGAAACAAGTGTCTATCAGTGAGAAGGCTATGGTGGCTACTCTGGAAACTTCTAGACAATACATTCCCATCAAGGCTCCTAAATCCCTTGTTAGAAGGTCTGTTGTTTGCTGGTTTAGAGAGAGGTTTACTCTCACAGTTCTCAGAAGATCTTTTTCCACATTGAAGAGAATAAATATGAGCTTGCATCATAGTATTTTTTAGCTGGGAAAAAATCTATGAGAGTTACTGGTCTAATCAACCACTGGCTGGAGAAATGTTTTAAAATAACAGGCTACTGTCCTCCCAGATATGGCAATAGAGAAGATTTAGGCTATGGTGCTGGTATATGATTTAATCATTTTCCCAGGTGACTTTCACCTTATTTTACAGATAAAGAACAGGCCTAGAATGGTTACAGCTCTCTTGCAATCTCCTTATTCCCAGGTCAGTGTCTTACCGACAAGCTCAGCAATGCCTGGGTCATTAGGGAGTTTCTCCAGTGTATAATCAGCCAGGAAAGAGAGCCCAGACTAAGCAAAGATCTACAGGCTCAACGCAGCCAACATTTACATTGAAAAATAAATGCAGCTGAGTTTTTCCTATGCCTTATTCAGGCTCTAATTTCAGCACATAAAATGAAATTTTCACATGGGCAAAATTAATCTTTAAACTTCTTTAGGAAGGCCCTATGTTAGAAACTAACATGTCTCTCAATAAGCTCAACAAAGCCTGTTTTTCCTGCAGTTTTAAGAGAAGCTGCTGGAGTTTTCAAAGTCCCCATTGAGCAAGAGATGAAGTTGTTGGCTAACATTTAGGAGCAATGTCAGAGAAACAATAACAACAAACAAGTCCTTATGGACTAGCATTACACTGATTCAGAAGGAAGCTAAGACGTTTGTGAGAATCTGGACCAACTGGAAGAGTGAATTTATATTTATCTCATACCAAAGTTTATTATAAAACTCAAAATAAATCACCTCATTTAAAATCTCTTATTTACATCTTTTTTTTTTTTTGGGTAAACCAACTACAGCAAATCCCCTACGTAGGAAGGAGTTTCATTCCAAGAGTGTGTTTGCAAGTCCAACAAAGTTAGCCTAGGTACCTAACTATCACAACTAGCTGTACAGTACTGTAACAGGTTTATAATACTTTTCACATGAATAATACATAAAATCAAACAAACAAAATATTTTTAATCTTACAGTACAGTAGCTTGAAAAGTATAGTTGAAAGTTCACAACTTGAAGGTTCATTTGTAGAGGACTTACTGTACTCTAAAGACGTCTCTGGTGGGTCAGTGGTTGAGTCTGCCTGTCAGTGTCGGGGACATAGGTTCGATCTCTGATTTGGGAAGATCTCACATGCCATGGGGTAACTAAGCCTGTGTGTCACAGCAACAGAGTCTGTGCTCTAGAACCCAGGAGCTGCAACAAGAGAAGCTGCTGCAACAAAAAACCCGTGCACCACAGCTTGAGAGCAGCTCCTACTTGCTGCAACCGGAGAAAGCCCAAGGACGGCAACGAAGATGCCACCCAGCACAACCAAAAATAAACAGTGATAAAAAAGAGCTTCACAGGTATATGGTAAAGGGGGTGATGTCAGTCCCATTGCTGCTGCAACCACCTCATGGAATTTCTTCAACCATTTAATAAATCTACTAATATATTCCAGAGGATACACTTATCCCCACCCTCTACAGAAAATCATTAGTCAACTATACTTAGAAGCAAGGGATACATTTTCTTTTTCCTTTGCCTCCTGCACAAAACGTGACTATTTGGGGGGTTCATTCACTGCTGGCAAATGGCCATTTCCTGCCTCTAGACAGAAAGGCTTAAAAGAACTTATACAAAACAGTCAAAATCCTCTGCAGACATCCAATAACTTATAAGGGAAAGAACATTTTGATGAGTTAGTGCAAATGAATCAGGACCATATGGATCCGATTTCCCTGGAGTTTAAATTTGTAAAGAGAAAAACTTCTTAGAAAAATGATCTTTGTAGATGTCACTGAACCCAGGGGAAAAACATATGAGATGATTAATCAACTTAATACATTCCCAAGTGCCCTGTGCTTAACTGAAGCACACCCAGGTCATTTGTAGATCAATTCAGACTGTCAAACACACAGACCATCATGCTCTAATTGTTTTCAGAGCAGAATTTTGAGCAGCAGAAGATATTAAGCTGGTTAGTATTTTCAGCAATGAATTTTAGTACAAATATTTATTTTCTAATTCCTTAAATAGTTAATTTCATCAGTGGCAGGAGATTCTGGAAACACAGTAGGTGACATGTATCTGCATATCCAGGGGCCAGTCTACAGGTAGGTGGTGTGAACAGGCTTCCATGCAGCACAACATGGTACCAGTCAGAAAACACATTCCTTATAGCCTACTAAAGGGTGGCCTCATGCCCAAGGAGAACTAACTTGCTTCATGTGGCTGGGTGCTTTATTCTCAAAAGGTTTTTCAGAAACAACATAACTGTATGAGCTCCAAGAGACAGACTCGTCATCTGTATGTAATACTCAAATAATGATTCAGTTGTATATGTTGATGACTTTTACTAACTTATTAAATACGTCTCATGCATAGAGGCATTTGAATACATATCCAGAGACAATGATTACTATAAATAAGATTTCAGAAAGGTATTAAAAGTGCTTTCTAAAAGAGATAAAAGGCCCCTACTATGTGTAGGGTGCCACAGAAACCTAGCTAGCAAATCCTATGAATATTTAACACGAGTAAAGGTGACATGTTATATGCAGACATGATCAACATTGTTTATTTGTCAACTCATGTCAAAGGGGATTACAGGATGGAAGAAACAAGTGTCTATCAGTGAGAAGGCTATGGTGGCTACTCTGGAAACTTCTAGACAATACATTCCCATCAAGGCTCCTAAATCCCTTGTTAGAAGGTCTGTTGTTTGCTGGTTTAGAGAGAGGTTTACTCTCACAGTTCTCAGAAGATCTTTTTCCACACTGAAGAGAATAAATATGAGCTTGCATCATAGTATTTTTTAGCTGGGAAAAAATCTATGAGAGTTACTGGTCTAATCAACCACTGGCTGGAGAAATGTTTTAAAATAATAGGCTACTGTCCTCCCAGATATGGCAATAGAGAAGATTTAGGCTATGGTGCTGGTATATGATTTAATCATTTTCCCAGGTGACTTTCACCTTATTTTACAGATAAAGAACAGGCCTAGAATGGTTACAGCTCTCTTGCAATCTCCTTATTCCCAGGTCAGTGTCTTACCGACAAGCTCAGCAATGCCTGGGTCATTAGGGAGTTTCTCCAGTGTATAATCAGCCAGGAAAGAGAGCCCAGACTAAGCAAAGATCTACAGGCTCAACGCAGCCAACATTTACATTGAAAAATAAATGCAGCTGAGTTTTTCCTATGCCTTATTCAGGCTCTAATTTCAGCACATAAAATGAAATTTTCACATGGGTAAAATTAATCTTTAAACTTCTTTAGGAAGGCCCTATGTTAGAAACTAACATGTCTCTCAATAAGCTCAACAAAGCCTGTTTTTCCTGCAGTTTTAAGAGAAGCTGCTGGAGTTTTCAAAGTCCCCATTGAGCAAGAGATGAAGTTGTTGCTAACATTTAGGAGCAATGTCAGAGAAACAATAACAACAAACAAGTCCTTATGGACTAGCATTACACTGATTCAGAAGGAAGCTAAGACGTTTGTGAGAATCTGGACCAACTGGAAGAGTGAATTTATATTTATCTCATACCAAAGTTTATTATAAAACTCAAAATAAATCACCTCATTTAAAATCTCTTATTTACATCTTTTTTTTTTTTTTTTAACAGAGTGCACACAGCAGAAGCTACGGGCACAGGAAGCACCTCCTCGCTATCCGACATCACTTGCCCTGGTGCCCAGCAGGGCGCATGTCAGGGGTTGCAACCCTTGCTGCAGAACCGAGTCTAAAATCAGTACGTCAGGATCTACCTCCCTTGCCTAAAGCCTTTAAAATCTGGATCACAGACGTGAATGCCTCATTCTGACCAGGTTTTAGTAACTTGGATTCACCACAACTTTAAGAAACCAGATATCCTCCAATATCCTTTCTGCTCTCTGCTTCAAGGAAATAGCCTCCTCATTGAAAGTTAGGGGCTCCCTGGTGGGGACTGAAGATGCCACAGCTTTCTTCTCTACCCTCAAGCTTTTATATGATGAGACTTCCTAAGAATCTTTAAACAGAAATAAGAAGTTGATCTGATTGAGCAGGTCATGTTAGCAAGTCTTTCTATTGCTAAGCTCACAATCCACCTCCTCCTGCTGGAGTTTTCAAGGTCCCCATTGAGCAAGAGATGAAGTTGTTGGCTAACATTTAGGAGCAACGTCAGAGAAGCAATAACAACAAGTCCTTATGGACCAGCATTACACTGATTCAGAAGGAAGCCTTATTCAGGCTCTACTTTTGTCTATAACTCAACTGATTTGCATGTTCATAGGTCCACACTCTTTGGAAGTTTCTTCTAATGTGTTTTTGTTTAAGTGTTAAGAGATTGAAGTACTGGTAGCTCTGGCATATCTACTCCTGTTTCTTACCATAATGAACGGACATGTCACTATCAAAGAGGTGCAGTTTCCATAGAAAAGTAAAAGTGTTAGTTGCTCAGCCCTGTCCGACTCTATGCATCCCCATGGACTATAACCCGCCAGGTTCCTCTGTCCTAGAATTCTCCAAACAAGAATATTGGAGTGGGTTGCCATTTCTTTCTCCAGGGGATCTTCCAGACTCAGGGATCGAACCTGGGTTTCTTGCATTGAAGGCAGATTCTTTACCATGTGAGCCACCACAGAAGCAACTTCCACAGGGTCCACTCTTAAATCCAAATGCCTTAGGAAAAGCAATGAGATGGCTACGAATCTGGCCACAGTTTCCACATTAAACTGAGATCTGGCTGGGAACATTGCCTCTTGGAGGCAAATCATTTAACTTCACAAGAATCTTTCTTGTTCTTGCCTGAATTAAGCTCGATGACGGTGGCAGGACTGCTGATTTTCCATTCAATCATAGCAGCACATGAATCCTATTCAATTAAGGTGGAGAGCAAGGCAAAGGGTTGTTTTTCCCTCCCTACTCAGCAAGAAGGAAGGCACACACTTCCAGCTTATGAAAATGGCAGTAGAACGTCCTTAAGTAGAGCCTTTCAGTGTAATTTTTATCCCTGTGTCAGATGTAGATCCAACCACATGCTCAGAGGTTTATTTTCTATTTATAAAAATGCTACATCATTTGGATAATCAGCAGATTTAATTTCATAAGGAGTTTTAAAGGTTGTCTATTTTGAAATCACTATATAATCCAGATCAGTTACAGAAAAGCAACACGGTGGGCCCTTCTCCTACACTAAATGGGTCAAGGTTGTTAATATGACTCTAAAGAGACACCCATATGGAAATTAAGAATCGTCTTAAAGGCATCAGAGAGCATGTGAGAATGATGCTTGATATTTGGTATATCACCTGGAGAATCAGGACAAAACCTTCTTTTGGCCTGACTATGCCATGATGACCTGAGCAAAGACATGACCGTGGCTGTATCAGTGAGGTTGTTCCAGAAGACGACACCAGTAGTGATAGATCCTGGAGCTGGAAGAGACTTGGCCCACATTCCCCCTTTTACAGATAAGGAGTACAGACAGATGGCTTTAATTGTCCATATTTACACAGTAGAGTTGGAGTAGGACACGGCAACCGCCTCCAGTATTCTTGCCTGGAAAACTCTATGGTCAGAGGAGTCTGGTGGGCTACAGTGCATACAGGGTTGCCAAGAGTTGGACGTGACTGAGCATGCATGCACCCACACATACAAGAGAGCAATCTGATTAGAACCCACATTTTTCTGACTTTTAATCCAATGTTCTAATTTTTATATCAATCTGCCTCTTTGAGACAATAATAGCCAGGGTTGAATTGCACCCTACCTTCACCCATCCAACTTCCTGAAGCCTTAAGTCCCATTTTGACTCCATGAAGGTGGAGAGGAGCTACTGCTACACAGTGGCCTCCCTGATACAACCCTGCAGGCGTGGAAGATGTCCTGTAGCCTCACAGACTTCTAAGTCGTATTTTGTAAAGAGATCCATCTTATTTCAAAAACACAAATTCCAACTGTAGGAACATTCTTCTCATACCATCTTAGCAGACTTCTTACTCCCTTTTAAAGAACTGTTCACTTAAGTACTAATTACAGAGAATCTCTGCTTCACCTGTCTCATACTATTTATTCTTGGCTTTTACTCAGTATTGGGTTCCAATAAAACTTACATGTTTCTTTACCTCGAGGTTACAGTAAAGAGGAAGATACAGCCATCAGCAAAAACAAGCTGATGATTTCCCCCCCGCATGAAAGTACTGAAAGGCTATATTTTTAAAAGAGTTCTTATTCAAGCGCTGTATGATTAGAACCCACATTTTTCTGACTTTTAATCCAATGTTCTAATTTTTATATCAATCTGCCTCTTTGAGACAATAATAGCCAGGGTTGAATTGCACCCTACCTTCACCCATCCAACTTCCTGAAGCCTTAAGTCCCATTTTGACTCCATGAAGGTGGAGAGGAGCTACTGCTACACAGTGGCCTCCCTGATACAACCCTGCAGGCGTGGAAGATGTCCTGTAGCCTCACAGACTTCTAAGTCGTATTTTGTAAAGAGATCCATCTTATTTCAAAAACACAAATTCCAACTGTAGGAACATTCTTCTCATACCATCTTAGCAGACTTCTTACTCCCTTTTAAAGAACTGTTCACTTAAGTACTAATTACAGAGAATCTCTGCTTCACCTGTCTCATACTATTTATTCTTGGCTTTTACTCAGTATTGGGTTCCAATAAAACTTACATGTTTCTTTACCTCGAGGTTACAGTAAAGAGGAAGATACAGCCATCAGCAAAAACAAGCTGATGATTTCCCCCCCGCATGAAAGTACTGAAAGGCTATATTTTTAAAAGAGTTCTTATTCAAGCGTCTGTCTACAATGCGGGAGA
This sequence comes from Madoqua kirkii, assembly GCA_006408675.1. Taxonomy (NCBI): domain Eukaryota; kingdom Metazoa; phylum Chordata; class Mammalia; order Artiodactyla; family Bovidae; genus Madoqua; species Madoqua kirkii. The sequence goes on along the minus strand of SJYC01068208.1, from coordinate 5,366 downwards.
CCCAGGTTCGATCCCTGGGTTGGGAAGATGCCCTGGAGAAGGAAATGGCAATCCACTCCAGGACTATTGCCTGGAAAATTCCATGGACAGAGGAGCCTGGTAGGCTACAGCCCATGGGGTCGCAAAGAGTCGGACACGACTGAGCGACTTCACTTGCTATTAAGAACAGTGACTCAAAGTATTTTTCTGACCCAACATATTTGAAAAATCTGGAATAACTCTACTGAAAGCAGTTCAACATAAGATGAGTTCTGTGAAAGGGGTAAACTACTTAAACATGCAGCTTTGGGAAACAAACCTCCAGATAGTTCCCACCTGTCTCTTTTCTCTAGCTGAGAATTATTAGCTTGAGTTGTAGATACTAAAATGAGAGGTCAGTTTTGCTAAAATATACCAACATTTTTGATTCTTCACTCAGGCCAGCAAAATGGGCTCTTTGACTCTGTTAACTACCCAATGATCAGTAACATCTTCAGCAAAATATCCTCTTAAGGTAACCCATCCCCCCTCCGCCGAGCCAAAGAAAACAAAACAAAACATGGCAGGGAACATGGCCACTGGCAGCTCCTGAGCCCCAGCTCTCTCTGCTCCGTCGCTAAAGTGGGTCCTCAGTTTCCTTTCCCAATGCCAGTTTGGATCACTAACTAACGCAGCACAATTTGTATGAGTCCATCTATTGTGTTTCTTGATCGATGGGAATAGGACGATGAAGCCCGGAGACAACAGCAAGAGATTCTAATTTCTGGCTGCAAAACTTGGGTGTGTCTGTTGGGAACAGATGCTAATGCAGCGTGGGGATGCAGAGGGAAGTGCATTTGCACACTTGGTGAGCTCTCAGGCACGGTCTGTGGCGACATCCAGCACTTGAACACTATCTCCCATCAAGAAAGGCAGAAGCTGCCTTGGGACATGGTGGCATTTACTCTAACAATGGATATTTAGAATCACACAATCAAGAGATAAAATTCATATCCAGCCACTCACGAAACTGCTTGTCACAAACTTCAACCCAGACAATGTGAGGATGAAGTATTATGTATATGAATGGGCGGTGAGTGAGTGAGTGGATGAGTGTGTCTGTATATGAAAGAGGAGGGAAAGAAGGCAGGGACGGAGGGAAGGAGGAAGGAAGGAAGATGGAGGGAGAGAGAAAAATTGTTTCCAAGTCCTGAGGGTTTCTGAAGCTCAGAAGGAACATGGCACAGTGCAAAGCCTGTAAATACTTTTCTTCCATTATGTCAGAGACGATAAGCATCATGGCCTCCACCTGAAGACCGGGCCTGGACTGGTCAAAGGATACATTTTAATAGCAGCGTATTACGATGATGGGTGTTATTACCATAATCACATTCCTACAACAGAATGTGACGATTTTAAGATGGAATTTATTTTTTTTAATACACACATCTTAAGCTTAAATTGTTCCAGAAACTAAGGCCTGCATAGATGTTCAAACGATACTTCTAGACATAAAAAGACATCCCCCAGGGAGAACCCCAGGCAACACCTCTGGCTTCTTGCCGATCTCTGCATGTCAACCTCATCTCTGTCTCCTGCAGAACTGAAAGACAGATTGCTTTGCATTTCTGCAAACAACCGTCCGCAGGAATTGAAACTTGGTGTGAAGGATATAATTTTCCCATCAGAAATGTAAACATCATTTCATGTTTCATTTAAGCCCTCCTATTAAAGAAACACACACATAGATCCTAAGGTGTTCTATGTCAGTGACATAAGGCAGGCCCTGCAGTGTTTTTTTTTTTTTTCTTGGTGATCCATAATGTGATTCTGAAATAAAAGTGACAAACAATTTTTAACACTGCATATGTTCAAAGACCTATGCCAAGAAGGAGAAAAAATAGTCTTGGCGTCAGAAGCTAAAGTATGATACTTCCTCCGTGATCTGTGAGGAGGAAAGGAGTGGCCGTGTCTTTGATCTTGTCAAGTTAACAGCAGAACGGCAGATGAAACTTTCAGGAAGCTGAGGCACGTGGCTTCAGTGGATTCCCATTTCTGTGCTCTAGGGAAGAGGAATGTGTTCACCTTTTTCCATACTTTGCAGATTGTGTGTCTGCATGCTGGAAGGCAAGGAGGAGGATGCTGAAACCAGAGACCAATATCTTAACTTCTAAAGAACACCAAGGACGAGACCAAAACTAGTTCTGTTCTCTGACTGGCAGCAGTTGTCTTGAGGCCTAGACCATATTGCCTAAGATCTGGGACCTTGCTCGCAACAAGTGCCGAGCTGGGCACCTGGCTAGGTGTCACACAGCATCTCGGAATGGCCTGCCTCAACTGTAGGCAAACTACCCACAGTGACAAACAGCAATACCCAGGTCTGTTTCCCTTGGAAGGCACAGAGCAAACAACTTAAATGACAAGCAGATGATATTTAACATTCTTACAGCAATTTGTTGGTGCTAAAAGCACGGTTAAAAAGTATTATATGTTAGGCAAAGGTCCAAGCTCTGCAGGCAATGAGCAAAAACCTCTACCTTCCTCCTACACAGAAGAAAACCAACTGATTTTGAAAAGGTAGAGCTGGGGCTCCTCCATGTCAATGATACCCAAGTCAAGCCAAGTGCCCATGGAAGGCCTGCAAAGGTAAACCAAAGGTTGCGCCATTGAATTGTTCCCACCGCAGAACAGGGCGATGGCTTGTGGAGGAGGGGTCTATGGGCAGGAGAGGGGAGATGAAGGAATTCCCATGAAGCAAATGAATGGGGAAGATTTCTGGAAGACTGCCATCCTCACCTCAAAGATCTGCAGAGATGCACTTAGGGCCTGTCTCAGGTGAACCACGACCTCCCCTCTGAACAATGGCTGCCCAAGGCCGGAGCTTTAATGAGAGCTCCCAGAATGCTATGCTTCTGCTCAGCTATCTGCTGCTTTATCACTGACAGAAGGGTGGGCAGGGGGTACAGTTCTGTGTCACACTGTAACTGAGGCCTGGTTACTATATGAGGGTTTCCAGATTGCAAGTGTTCTGGACATCCACTGATCTTCTGACTCAAAATCTTCATCTTAGGTGCCTTACTGCCTAACATAGTTTCTTGGAAGCCTTAACCACAAGCACTCTGAGCTGTAGGATGGTTACTCCCTTGGGGTATTTGAAATCACTGAACCTGACCTCCCTAATGGGCAAATGGCTCACAACATCAAGCCGTTTGTAGCTTTTACAAGTGAAAGACATCCCATTCTTCTTCTGCTACCTATGGAAAAACTGACAAAGACATTGCTCTGGAGACGGTACCCAGAGGGCAGATGAGTCCCCAGGGTGGACCAACAGGACAGGCCCTGTAGAAACACCATTTAGCCTAACTTCCAAATAGGAAAGGGGAACTTCTGAGCTGTGCGGTGAGGAAATCACTGTTTGACGAGGAACAGTATTTTTAGATGGCGAGAGAAATGAGGAATGCATGAAGCTGCAGATGCTAACAGGGGGCAGTCTCCCCAAGGCAGACATCTGGGCCGCATTTCTGCCACTCATTTCCATAAGGGCCCCTTGTTTTGCTCACTTGTCTCTTTAAGAAAGTTTCTACTTGAGAAACATGGGTGCTTCTGGAAGGGTTACCATGCCACATGCTGTCAACTTTTTATAGTCAACTCTGACATACTTTTCTCTTGATTTTCTGAACTTGTGAGTCCTTAATTCTTGAGTAAGCTGAAAATGCCAGTGGGTAATCTCCACCCCTCATTGCCCACCTCACGTCTGATCTCTGGGTCTCCCTGCCTCGCACCTTATCTCTGCATCCTGATTTCCATCTCCTTATGTTTCTGGTCTTTATTTAAGAGAATCCATCTCTCTGGTCTTCCCAGAGCAATAATTCAGCCCTCTGTAGTGAATATTCTCTTTTGTTTTCTCAATTTCTCAGTCAGAAGTCATTATATTTCTTAGGCCTGGTGGGTCACCAATGTGCCCTAACTGTATCCTCTTGAGGATTCATCTTCCTGTTTTTAAGAAAGTGCTGTTCCATCTCTTCCGTTTGAGCCACTGCAGTCAGAGCCAACTGCACTATTAATATTTGTTCAGCTGGGCTCCAGGTCCCCGAGTCCCCTGAAAGACGTGGTGACAAGAGCACCCTCAGAGCTTAAACTGCGGGCAAGTGAAGCAAGCTGATGGCGGGTGAACGGAACATGCTTTTCCCAGTCCCACCACTGGGCCCAGGTGCACCAGTTAGGCCTCTCAGTGTGGGAATGTGTGATTTGTGTGACAGGACAGAATCAAATCAACTGTTCTGAAAAAAATAAAATAAAATGTATGTTAAACTCGACACCCTTGCCCCCTTTTCCACCATCACTGTGTTTCCAGCAACATTTGTCTCTCACCTGGATTTACTGCAGGGTCCCCTTAATCAGTCTTCCCTTTTGCACTCAGACATTTTTCAAGTCCATTCTCCAAGTAGCAACCAGACTTTGGCCATTCTCAAGGTGAATCTGCTCATGCTACTCCTTGTCCCAAACCCTCAACAATTTCCCATTAAAAGCCTTAGCAAAAAACTCAAAGTCTCTCCATGAAGCCACAACACTCCCACCTGACCCCTGACGGTCTGTCCAAATTTGTCTCCTGCGATTCTTTTATCTCTGTTTCACCACACTATCTCTCTTATTGTACTTGCAAACAGTAAACTTTCTCCCCTCAGGGTCTGCCTCTTGCTTTCCCTCTGTGTGGAATGTCCTTCCTGAAGACCTCTCGTGTGGCTTGGCTTCCTATCATCCAAACCTTCATCCCAACGTGATGTTCTCAGAACAATCTCTATATTCTGTAAAACCACATCCCCCGAGAACCCACTATGCAATTACTTGGTTTTACTTTGTACTCTTTGAGATATTCTATTTATCTGTTTAACTTAGATTTCTCTTTTTCTAGACTATGAACATCGTAAGAAAAAAATTTTTTTTTCAGCATTCTGTTCCTAGTATTAGCAAAGTGTCTGGTTTTGAGTGAGATTCAATATATAAACATCAAAAGAGTGAATTAATGAATAAATAGCTTAAACAATCAGGATGCCAAAATAATACTGCCATGAAGAGACAACTGAAAAAGTCCTTAAGCTAGTTTGTCAACAGAGCAAAAAATACATCAAAATATTGCTAGATAATACATCTGTACAGCTTTTATCTATGTCACACAACTTATAATTTATTTATTAGGCAAAACCTGACTTGTTGAAATTAAATTAGCTGATGCATATTTAAGTAGGGAGCCTCTTGAAAAAGCATTCACATACGCTGTTTAAAGTTGTAATAACAATAACTAAGTTATGTTTCTTGATCCAAATTATGTAGATTCCCTACAATGAATCCAAGACAGCATGGAAAGAATAAGACAGCAAAAGAGTGAACTCAAGAGAGTAGGCTAGTAA
>SJYC01068205.1:0-14451 GCA_006408675.1 Madoqua kirkii | reverse complement strand
TAGTTCTAATGGTTTAAATACTAATGGTTTAAATCTCAGTGGACTCTCAGAGAAAATGTGAGAGAGAAATAAAAGAGGACCTGTTTGTCCCCGCTTCCAAAAGTAAGTGTTTCTTTTCTAATTAAGTCTCTACATTCTTTGTGAAAGAGTATAAAAGGAAAAGGACCAAAATAAAGCAGCGCCACGCTCCACTTGGTCACTGTCACGGGGATAGAGAACCCTGCCATATGAAAAAAAGTGCACACGTTCTCAAACTTGCAGATCCGTTTATGGCATTTAGGATTATGGCTTTCTTGCACGTTGTTTCACTTTCCTTAAATGAAGTCTTCAAAATGTAAAATTCTTAAAATGAGAAAAGCCTGTTTGTCCATTAACTAGTTCACCAAACAAACAGACTGAACCCACTTCTCTTACGTTCTTTACCACTAGTGCCACCTGGGAACCCCACCATTTAATTAGAAAAGGGCATATATGTACATACACATATGTACTTATGGATACATCTGTATAGACAGACCCTAACTAGTCCTTGTCTTTAAATCCCAAAGTTGGGAGGGAGGAAATAACAAGAGGCCATCACAATCCAGCAAACAAGGGCATTTAGGAATGTAGGGACATGGATGAGAACTGAGCAAGGCAGGGGGTTACTTCCTAGAAAACAACAGAATATTTGGGAAAGGGAACTGTATGTAGGGAGCCAAGGGGGACACTGTCCTTGGGAATAAGATGTGAGCAGCAAGGAATTGATGGAAAAGGTGAGAGAAAGTGAAGTGGGGGAGCAGGGGTCCTAGTGGGCTGCAAGGAAAACCAAGGTGGCCAGAATAGGTGTACGTGGCTAGGGGTTAACCACAGTGAGATTACCAGTCCAACTGTCCCTGAGTTGAAAACCTACATTTGTAATTACCCAGGTGCCTCCCCTGATGGGCTGCAGAGCCGGACGTACAATGTGTAACCGGAAGTGCAACATGCACTCGTCCACAAAAGGGACCCGCTCCTGAGTTTCTGGCTCTGCCCAAGCTCCAGCGCTCTTTCAGCAACTGCAGAGTCCAGCGGCTTCCCCCTGGTAACTTGGTCCCACAGGCAGTGTCCCTCTGACACAGCTGACGTCACCCCGTTCTTCCTTACCCATCGATCTCATAGAAGGTCTGATCCGCTCTCACCCCAACAACTGCAGTCGACTTGTACCTGCGCTCTTGGTCTTCTCCCCTTCTCTCGCCTATCCAGCACACCACCTTCAGGTGATTCTCCTAAAGTACAGGTACCACCACCTCACTCAAAACAATGGCAGCCTTGGCTGACTCTCCAGCTCCTTCAGAATAAACCTTAGCATCTTCGCTTGGGTATACACCCCAGGGGCCTTTCTAGATTTGTCTTACCTCTATTCTCTTCCCATGAAAACCTCCAACTTTTTGATGTGTTCAAGAAGTATATATATAGCAAAATTATAGGGCTATATAAAGCTAATAAATTCTGTAATCACGCTCAGTTGCAATGGCCATCAGCATTAACCTTTAGAAGATGTAATTCCCCACAGAGAAATTATACAAGTTCTCCTAGAACCATGGCAACTGTGGTCACTTCTCAATTATGTGTGACCTCCTGGTCACTTTCCCACATTCATCAAACCTCTGGCACTGAGTTATAGTTTTCATCTCCACCTCCAGGCTTGTAATAACCTTGAGCAATTTTAACATCCAAGATGATGACTCATTCAACACCTGGTTTGCCAGTTCCCTGACCTGGTCATTTTTGATGACAATCCCCACCTTACCTCCTCCCCAGATCACACTCTGGACCCTGATGTAATATTTCCATTCCAAAGCTATCTCCGAAAACCTCTTCTTTTTAGAATGTTCAGCTACTTTCCAAAGAACAGCCTTTGCAAGCCTTTGAAGGCTGCTCTGTCCTCAGACCACTCCCCAGATTCGTGCTGACAATTCTCTCCTGAGTGGTCTGACTCTGTCTCATGTTGTTTTACTCTCTTTCTCATTCCAGCCACACTGACCTTCTAGTCTTTGAATGTGGCATGTTCCTTTTCACCTTCCTGCCATGAGGTCTTGCTCATGCTGTTTCCTCTTCCAGAAATGGCATTTTTCTCTTTTCCTAGCTGGTTTTTAACATTTGCTCTTTGCTCAGCCAACACTCCACCAGGGAAGGCTCCTCTGATATAGATGACTACCTACCTCATGCTTTCATAAGACCACGTGCCTTTTCCTTGCAGCACTCACTGGAGTTGCAATTTTACATTTATTTATGGAAATATTTGATTAACAATCTTCATGAGTGAAAGTCCTAAGGAGATAAGCTATCACACATGTTTTTACTTATCATGTATCCCTAAAACATTGCTGGCACATAAAAAATGATCAATAAGTACACGTGGACTCAGGAACCTTTGCACCGACAGCAGGAATGGTTAATTACTGGGAGAACAAGAGCCCTTTGCTCAAGAGTATGGTATGAGATGTCCAAGCAGAAATGATGTATCCACATTATCCTACTTCATCCCTGAGGGAAATCTATTGAGGAACTGCATTTGAGAAAATATAGCTCCTGGTGGGAAGATATGCTGTAATTAAAAGGGGAGGAAAATATCCAGACAAATATCCCTGAAAACATACTTGCTGTCAGCAGCATAAGTAAACAAGATAAATATTATACTATGTTCTGGGTAAATAGCAACCACACAATCCTTTGCCCACTTAACTGCAAGACCCCAAGGGTTACAAGCAAGACCAATGGATAGACAAGGGCAGATTTGTGCCCAGGGATGGGCTCCTGAGGAAGTAAGGCCTGCCTCAGGAGGTCTCAATGGTATTCTGGTCACCAAGGGGCTTTTGTTCACAAAGCAGAATGGCCACCCAGAGGCAAGGCTGCAGACGAGCTTCAGATGAATCATTGAATTAGATGACACAGAAAATCTCTTCCAACTATGAGGGTCAATGAGGCTGAGCAAACCATTAGCAATTCAGGGCCAAGCATGCAGGGAGTTGTGTGTGTGTCCAGGTGTACATAGGACATGCTTCTGTCATTCCAAATCTACTTAGTACCTCATTCATCAGGGTTATTAAAATTAACTTTTGCTGTCAATGGTGAAGCCACTTACCCAATTTAAAAAATTTTATTTTGCATTTAAATTGCTTGCATAGTTTTTCACACACACACATATGTGTGCATGTGTGTGTGTGTATGTATATATATACACCTTTTATACACACACACACACACACACACACACACACACACACACACCATTCACCACATCAAGATAAAAACATTTCCAATACTGCAGAAAACTGTCTTGCCTCAGGTCAATATCTATGCCCTGAAGGAACAGCTAATCACAGATTCATTTGCTTTGTCTGCTTTTCCACTTCATATACATGGACAACGTGCACTGTCTGCATTTTGTTCAATATCATGCCTGCCTGATTTATCCATGTATCCATGTAGCCATGCTATATTCACACATGCAGCAGAAGCTCATTCCTTTTCACTGGAGGGCTGCATTCCACTGCATGAATATTCCACAATTTATCCATTCCAGTATTGATGGATAATTGGATTGTTTCTAGTTTGGGGCTATTGTGAATAAAGCTGCCATAAACATTCTCTTACATGCAACGCTGAAAACAAAAGCACTTGTTCCTGTTGAGAATGTACCCAGGATTTGGGGCTATGGGTCCAGAGGTTCATTCCCAGATGGTAGGACTGGCAGCTGCTACCAGTTTTCCAGAGCAGTTGTACTGATATGCAATCCCAACAGAAATGTATTAAAGTTTAAAACAGTGTATTTATCTTACTAGTTAGTTAACATGTCAGGATGTACTTCATTATATTTTCTTGACCACATTTAAAGCCATTAAGGATAGCTTTAGGCTAATCAATACCTTTTATAGCTAGAAGCTCAGACACACTTTCTAACTCTCTTGTTTTCTCTCTACAAAGCAGTGAGTAATTAAAGATTGAGGGGACAAATGCTGCCAACAAAACATCAAAACAGAAGAGGGAAAAGCAGGGACAAAAGGGAGAAACAGAGGAGGAAAACCGGAACAGAAAGTTGAGTTTGCAATGTTTTCATCCATGACGTATCAAATACCACTTTAGCCATTTTCTCTCACTCAGTTATTACCTTATATTTTCTCTTTGCATCAAGCTGCAGAAAAGATAACAGCAGCGAAGAGTCATTGAAGTCTCTACCCAAGACACTGTTTATTGGAATTGTAGAAAACCGTAATTGTTTCCAACATAACTGGGTTGAATCTGGCTTTGACCTTGTCATTGACAATTTTCCTCTCTAGGTTTCTTAAAAAAAAAAATTGTTGTTGATAATTTCCCAATATCAGTTCATGAGGTGGCAAAGAGCTGGAAACAATTGAGCACACAAATATCTTTAACTTTGTCTATAGGCGCCTATGGAGAAATTAAAGTTGTCTTGTTGTTATAAAACAAATATTTTCTATTGAAAATCCATCACAGTCTACCAAAATAAATATAACATACTCTGCCCATTTTTGAGGAAGAGCAATGGATCAACATCTGTTTTAAACTCATAGTGAGGTATGCTTGGAGCTATAGATTACTACATCATACAGAGGCAGATGATAATGCCCTAAATCAATTATTTCTGAGAAGCTCTTAGCATGCAAAAGAGTTAAAAATCAAATTGAACAGAATACCCAGTACAGTTAACCCATGCTTTAAAATATTAAACCCACTTACCATTCTGCAGGAAATCAGCCCTGGGATTTCTTTGGAGGGAATGATGCTGAAGCTGAAACTCCAGTACTTTGGCCACCTCATGCGAAGAGTTGACACATTGGAAAAGACTCTGATGCTGGGAGGGATTGGGGACAGGAGGAGAAGGGGGCGACCGAGGATGAGATGGCTGGATGGCATCATGGACTCGATGGACATGAGTCTGAGTGAACTCCGGGAGATGGTGATGGACAGGGAGGCCTGGCGTGCTGCGATTCATGGGGTTGCAGAGGGTCGGACACGACTGAGTGACTGAACTGAACTGTTTATAGTCCACTCAGGGCTTGCATTTCCCCTCGTCTTCCAGCCCAGTTTCCAGCGATCACCTGCGCTTTAACTGCCAATGCCTCTCTAGCAGTTGTAAGGAAAAAAACCATCTGGTGATCAATGCCCAGGCAAAACTCATAAATGTAAAAACTATTGCTTGTGTACAGAATCATTTTCTTTTTTCTTTAGCTACACAATTTCTTCTGTAGTGGCCTTCACCTTAAAGTGTATTTAGTCCATATTATCAACTCTACCCAGCCAGGCACTTGGCCCAAGGCTATGATAAAATACTAACAACTTTATGGGATCATAAATCTCCATGTCCACTGCATATTATTTAGAAAGTGGTTGCCACACTCACCAGCCCTTAGGGTGACTATAAGCACCCAGTTGGGGCCAAATGGCCATAAATATCCAAAAAAGAAAAAGAAGCAATAGTTAAAAAAAAAAATCAAACTCTGCCCATTAAATTCACATCTACTTTTAAATCCTCCCTCTCCATCAAGTCTTTAATGAGGAAAGCATGCTGCTGCTTTTAATGTTTCTATTTGCACACAAGCTCAAGTAAAATAAAAAAATATCAGTTATTAAACATGGGATTTTCCACATTGATGAAAATCTGTCCTAAATGAGGGGGATCATGAATTACTGGGCTTATTGAAATGTTACCATCAGTTGAACTGGGATTTTCAACATTGACTTAATGTAAAATTATACTTTGCTTGATTTTTTTAGAGGCTAGCCACAATCTTTTTCTATCTTAGCTCATGAATTCTGGTGTGGGGACTAAGTAGGCAATGGAACAACACACTTTACAAGCTCAGGTAAAAGAAGATGCAATGCAAGCTGGGTGGAGTTTTGCTCAGAAGATACTTCATCAACCCCCTGAACACACATCCCCCCCTGCCCTGCGTGGGCGAGAGAGGGAGAAGCATGCAGATGGGGAGTGTGGTGGACACGGGGAAACTTACAGGACATGATTGTTGTTAATCTCAAAGCAGCTTTCCATAAACCCCCTCCTAGGCCTCCTTCCAAACCAAAAAAAGCAATTCTGATAGCGTGATGGAATCAAATTACTTGAGAGAAATGAGCTGAAGGAGCCTCACCGTTAAGCAATTGCCAGAGCAGCCACTCAGACAATTCTGGCTAACGGCGGAGTTTCCCAAGAGATAAAGCAGGTGAAGTAATAAGACTGACACTGGGCCCTGTCACTGCAGAATGAGTGAACTCCGGGAGATGGTGATGGACAGGGAGGCCTGGCGTGCTGCGATTCATGGGGTTGCAGAGGGTCGGACACGACTGAGCGACTGAACTGAACTGTTTATAGTCCACTCAGGGCTTGCATTTCCCCTCGTCTTCCAGCCCAGTTTCCAGCGATCACCTGCGCTTTAACTGCCAATGCCTCTCTAGCAGTTGTAAGGAAAAAAACCATCTGGTGATCAATGCCCAGGCAAAGCTCATAAATGTAAAAACTATTGCTTGTGTACAGAATCATTTTCTTTTTTCTTTAGCTACACAATTTCTTCTGTAGTGGCCTTCACCTTAAAGTGTATTTAGTCCATATTATCAACTCTACCCAGCCAGGCACTTGGCCCAAGGCTATGATAAAATACTAACAACTTTATGGGATCATAAATCTCCATGTCCACTGCATATTATTTAGAAAGTGGTTGCCACACTCACCAGCCCTTAGGGTGACTATAAGCACCCAGTTGGGGCCAAATGGCCATAAATATCCAAAAAAGAAAAAGAAGCAATAGTTAAAAAAAAAAATCAAACTCTGCCCATTAAATTCACATCTACTTTTAAATCCTCCCTCTCCATCAAGTCTTTAATGAGGAAAGCATGCTGCTGCTTTTAATGTTTCTATTTGCACACAAGCTCAAGTAAAATAAAAAAATATCAGTTATTAAACATGGGATTTTCCACATTGATGAAAATCTGTCCTAAATGAGGGGGATCATGAATTACTGGGCTTATTGAAATGTTACCATCAGTTGAACTGGGATTTTCAACATTGACTTAATGTAAAATTATACTTTGCTTGATTTTTTTAGAGGCTAGCCACAATCTTTTTCTATCTTAGCTCATGAATTCTGGTGTGGGGACTAAGTAGGCAATGGAACAACACACTTTACAAGCTCAGGTAAAAGAAGATGCAATGCAAGCTGGGTGGAGTTTTGCTCAGAAGATACTTCATCAACCCCCTGAACACACATCCCCCCCTGCCCTGCGTGGGCCAGAGAGGGAGAAGCATGCAGATGGGGATGTGGTGGACACGGGGAAACTTACAGGACATGATTGTTGTTAACCTCAAAGCAGCTTTCCATAAACCCCCTCCTAGGCCTCCTTCCAAACCAAAAAAAGCAATTCTGATAGCGTGATGGAATCAAATTACTTGAGAGAAATGAGCTGAAGGAGCCTCACCGTTAAGCAATTGCCAGAGCAGCCACTCAGACAATTCTGGCTAACGGCGGAGTTTCCCAAGAGATAAAGCAGGTGAAGTAATAAGACTGACACTGGGCCCTGTCACTGCAGACAGCATGGCAGCAGAATGCTAACGAGGGTGCAGCTGGCTTCTCTCAGCAGAGCAAAAGGGCACCTGGAAGGCAAGAGGGAGGCGTCTGCAGCCTGTCTTCAACAGGGTGGAGTCTTAGCTATTGCTTGAAAGGACAAGGCAGGCTGTGTCATCCATATACACATAAGATGCCAGGCTTGGTTATTTTCATATATACACGTGCATACTCAGTTGCTTCAGTTGTGCCTGACTCTTTGCAACCCTATGGACTGTAGCCCACCAGGCTCCTCAGGCCATGGGATTCTCCAGGCAAGAATATTGGAACAGCTTGCCATGCCCTGCTCCAGGGCCTCCTCCTGACCCAGGAATCGCACCTGCATCTCCTACATCTCCTACCTTGCAGGCAGATTCTTCACTGCTGAGCCACCAGGGGAAGCCTATTTGCATACATATACACATACAGTATGGCATATCAATCAGGCGCATCACTGTGGAAGACTCAGACCATGCCCTACATACATCCCCGTGGAATGTGTAATCCTCGCATCCTGACTCAGCTTACATCCACTGGCACCTGCTGCCTTTTAACTGTGGGTTCTCACTGCCCACTGTGGGGCAAGTCCAAAGTGTCAGGGAATCAAAGGCACCAGGAGCATCCTTCAGTCATGATTAATGAGGTGGTGGGTACCCGCTTCAGATCACCTGCCCCCTGGTGGAGAAGGCTGAGGGGCACGCAGAATGCTGCCCAGTGGGTGGATGCTCCCATGGTCCAAGCAGTGATGCTCAGCAAGATCCTCTTTGCTGACCCCTCTCCTTGTCTTTCTCCCCTACTACCTTTCATGAAACTCTTTCAGACTCAACCCTAACCTCTGCTTTTGAGAGAAAGGAAACTATGACAGCCAACAGCTTCTGTTCATGAATTTGAGCAAGTGAGGTGCTACGTCTTACCTGGAGAGCACTCTTTCCCTAAACTTTTCTAGTTGTCCCCTTGGGAACATGCACAATAGAGAATGTTTTATAAGTTACTTAATGACAGAGGGGAAAGAGTTGAGAAGCCCACTGGTCATCACATCATGAAATCACGATCATATTTTACTTTTGGGAGGTGCAGAGGGTTTCCCTTGTGGCTCAGCTGGTAAAGAATCCGCTTGCAATGCAGGAGACCTGGATTCGATCCCTGGGTTGGAAAGATCCCCTGGAGAAGGCAATAGCTACCCATTCTAGTATTCCGGCCTGGAGATGTTCCATGGACTGTATCATGGGGTTGCAAAGAGTTAGACACTAGTGAGCAACTTTCGCTTCGCTTTCAGAGGTCATAAGACAGGTTCACACTGGCATGTGAAGCTGCCCCACTACATAGAAATCCTGAAATAGCAAAATTGCTGCTGTTGTTCACACTTAGCAAGTAATTATTGTGTACAAGTCACTAAGTAAAATGCATGCCAATACTAAGTAATCTTCACAACAGCCCAAGGAAAAGAAGGGAGAAGAAGAATGAAGATGAGTTGGCTTCTAAATGGACAGCGAGAGTGCATTGAGGGAGGGGCTGGTCAAAGATGTTTAATTTGGATAAATTCTGAATACAATCAAGAGGTGTGCAAAGTATAGTCTGTGTTGTACAAGCTTTAATGAACTTAGAATCACTCACTAATATGATTAATGTGACGTGGACCAGCACCTACCTGAAGAGGAAGCAATGATACCGCACATGGCTATGGATGGGCACAGGATGGAAGCCTGTTCTTGGAAGCCCTGCCACCTCCGGCTTCCACCTAACAGAGCTCCAAACCCTCAAAACTCCCTTCAAGATGTATACAATCTTTATCATTTTACAGAAGTGAGTGAAAAAAAAAAAAATGACTGTAGGGGAACTCAAGCAGAGGCAGGGCCAGGGCCAGCCTTCTCCCTCTACCCCGTGACCTGGATCTACCAACTTCCCTCCCTCCATCCACACTCGAGCTCAGTTCCTGGCATTCAGTTCAGCCTCACATCTCTGCAGAAGGATGATCACCGTAGCGCTTTCTCCTTCAGAGACTCCAGTCCAGATGCAGCACTGTTTCAAATTCCAAAGAAAGGAAGTCAGCCTGAAGGCCCCTGTGGTCAGAAAGTTTGTTGCCCAAGTACAGAGCCTCCTGTGAGGACCACACCTGATAGCCCTGGGCCTCATGCCCTGCCCTCTTTCTCAGGCAGCAGCCCCCGGTCTAGCACTTAATATCTTCACTGAAGAGCAAGACTTGGGCCCAAGGAGCCCCTGGGAACCATAGACAAGCTGGTCATTCCTCAACATGTAGGTACTATAATTTTTGACACAGTTATTAATAAAATCTGAACATTTGAAGCTCACTGGCTCACAAGAGAACTTCTGTGACATCATGCCTTTCCCCATGGCTCTGCCTTATCCCTCACTGGTATCAGCTTAGTACTGATTTTCCTAACATGACCTCTAGAATTGGTCATAAAGAAAGGAAATTTCTATACTTCTTAATCTCCTCATGCCCATTCTTCCATTTCACTTGACATTACGTGTGCTATAATGAATAATACCCCATAAATTCTACTATATTCACCTCAGACTTGAGTAACTTTTGCTTTCCCTTAAAAAAAAAAATTCTGGAACATGAAGTTTTCAAGTTGTCTCTGCTCTGCAAAGCAGGTCTGAATGAGCTGCGTTTTTATGGGACACAAGGTTACCATCTATGCAAGCTTCATCAGCTTCTCAAACTTATGTGCACTGGTGTCTTATTCTAAGAGTGTTTTTAAAATCACCTTTTGCCTAAGGAATTGTAATAATGACCTGAGAAATGGCTCGTGAAACAAATTCTATTCTATGCAAGCTGTTCCTACTAACCCTGAATAAGTCTCTGGAGAAAGGAGATGAAAGATCTCACAGAATCACCTGGAAAAGAATTCTTATGAAATTTTTTAAAAGATGATTTTTCCAAAAAGGGTAATCAAAGGAGTTTGTTGAGGACATCACATCTGAATAGAAAACACTGATACTGGGATCAACTGAGACATGAAAATTCAGTGTCTACTTTTTGAACTGGTGGTGTGTATGGTACATGGACCTGGGGGGCAGTGACCGTCCCAAATTTAAAGCAAGTGATCTCATGTCTATGCTAGGAGCCCCGAGTGGCTTCCTTCATGCTTATGACCAAAGTCCACACTCCTCACTTTGGCTTGCAGGGCACTTCTGCTGCCCTTCCCAAAATCTGAAATGACCTCAGACCCATGCGATTGGTCACCTTGCATCTATCCCATTGCAATAGAAGCTCCAAGAGGCAGAACCCTTGTCTTACTCATTTTTCCACCTTTAGCTGTGCTGTTCAGTGGCTAAGTCATGTCTATTTGTGACCCTATGCACTGTAGCCCACCAGGGTCCTCTGTCCATGGAATTCTCCAGATAAGAATACTGGAGTGGGTTGCCATTTCCTTCCCCAGGGGATCATCCCGACACTGGGATTGAACACGTGCCTCTTGCATCAGCAGGCAGATTCTTTACCACTGAGCCACCAGGGAAGCCCTCCACCTTCAGTGACAAAGCAAAATAGGAGCTCAAAAATATGGAGTATGAACAGTGAGAATCTGGGGCATAATTGTTTGCTCCAGTGCCCTGTGAGGCTCCCTGCCATGATTTTACACGACCTGAGGTCTAGGGAAATCAGTACTTGCCACTGGAGGGAAGGAAATGAACTGATTCTGTGTTGTGTACTGTTGCGTGCTGGCTAAATATCCCATGCACATGACCTTCAGTTCAGTCGCTCAGTCGTGTCCAACTCTTTGTGACTACATGGACTGCAGCACACCAGCCATCCCTGTCCATGGCCAACTCTTAGAGTTTACTCAAATTCATGTCCATTGAGTCAGTGATGTCATCCAACTATATCATCCTCTGTCCACCCCTTCTCCTGCCTTCAACCTTTCGTAGCATCAGGGTCTTTTCTGAGGTCGTTTTAGAGATATTTTCTAATGAGTTCTTCACATCAAGTGGACAAAATATTGAAGTTTCAGCTTCAGTATCATTCCTTTCAATGAATATTCAGGACTGATTTCCTTTAGAATGGACTGGTTGGATCTCCTTGCAGTCCAAAGGACTCTCAAGAGTCTTCTCCAAAATCATAGTTCAAAAGCATCAATTCTTCGGCACTTAGCTTTCTTTATGGTCCAGCTCTCACATCCATACATGACTTCCGGAAAAACCATAGCTTTGACGAGTTGGACTTTTGTTGGCAAAGGAATGTCTCTGCTCTTTAATATGCTATCTGCTGCTAAGTCACTTCAGTCGTGTCCAACCCTGTGCGACCCCATAGACGGCAGCCCACCAGGCTCCCTCGTCCTTGGGATTCTCCAGGCAAGAGTACTGGAGTGGGTTGCTATTTCCTTCTCCAATGCATGAAAGTGAAAAGTGAAAGTGAGGTCGCTCAGTCTTGTTTGACTCTCAGCGACCCCATGGACTGCAGCCTTCCAGGCAGCATAATCAACAAAACAGAAATAGATGTTTTTCTAGAACTCTCTTGCTTCTTTGATGATCCAGCAGATGTTGGCAATTTGATCTCTGGTTCCTCTGCCTTTTCTAAAACCAGCTTGAACATCTGGAAGTTTATGGTTCACGTATTGCTGAAGCCTGGCTTGGAGAATTTTGAGCATTACTTTGCTAGCGTGTGAGATAAGTGCAATTGTGTGGTAGTTTGAACATTCTTTGACGTTGCATTTCTTTGGGATTTGAATGAAAACTGACCTTTCCTAGGCCTGTGGCCACTGCTGAATTTTCCAATTTGCTGGCATATTGAGTGCAGCAAAATAGTATCATCTTTTAGGATTTGAAATAGCTCAACTGGAGTTCTATCACCTCCACTAGCTTTGTTCATAGTGATGCTTCCTAACATCCACTTGACTTCACATTCCAGGATGTCTGGCTCTAGGTGACACACCATTGTGATTATCTGGTTAATGAAGATCTTTTTTGTCTAGTTTTTCTGTGTATTCTTGCCACCTGTTCTCAATATCTTCTGTTTCTGTTAGGTCTATACCATTTCTGTCCTTTATTGTTCACATCTTTGCATGAAATGTTCCCTTGGTATCTCTAATGTTCTGGAAGAGATCTCCAGTCTTTCCCATTCTATTGATTTCCTCTATTTCTTTGCACTGATTCCTGAGGAAGGCTTTCTTATCTCTCCTTGCTATTCTCTGGAACTCTCCATTCAAATGGGTATATCTTTCCTTTTCTCCTTTGCCTTTCACTTCTCTTCTATTCACAGCTATTTGGAAGGCCTTCTCAGAGAACGATTTTGCCGTTTTGCATTTATTTTCCTTGGGGATAGTCTTGAGCCCTGTCTCCTGTACAATGTCACAAACCCCAGTCCATAGTTCTTCAGGCACTCTGTCTATCAGATCTAATCCCTTGAATCTATTTGGCACACACAGGAGAATGAGATCTAGATCCTCTTGGCTTTAGGTCTATAAACCCCTCTTGGGCTTCTGTCACCCTCAAGTGGGGAGACTACAGGACCAATTTCAGGGACACATCAGCACAGGGAGTGTCTAAGTTTCAACTGTCATCCACTCGCAGGCAGCAAACAGTTTATGTCCCAAGAAGCTGATTTTATGTCTCACACCTGCCCAGGCAGGATCAAGGTTCTCCTGAAGGAGCCACACCAGAGAGCATCAGCACAGCTCCCAGCAGTGTTAATCCCAATCGACAAACATGGAAGATGATGAGTTAGTCCCCAAAGTCTCTGATTATTGGCTTTTACAGATCAATGCCTGGTCCAGTTCCCTGAAGGCCTGTGTAAACTGCCCTCATCAGTCCAGGAATGCCTCTGAAAAGATTCTCAGTGACCATCTGCACTTTGATGGTCACACAGCGTGAACTCTCTCTCAAGGCTGAATGCTGAGATAGACACTGGCTTCAGCCCTCTATAATCTGAGGTTTGAGCTAGCCTCCCAATGTCAATATGCACTATTTTCCTACATAGGGAGAGCCCAGCTGGTGGAAACTCTTCTCCGTGGTTTGAAAGCATATATCACGGCAGCCACTCTTTTGCTGAGTGAGCCAGAGGTGAATGCACTCTTAGGGCCTAAAATCGTAATCAAAAATAAAACATTATATGTGAAATCTTTAAAAATACAAATGAATGTATAGGCAAAACGGAAACAGACTGATAAACAGAATGACAAACTTGTGGTTAACAAAAGGCGAAGGGAAATAGGGAGAGACAAATCAGGGATTGGGATTAACAGATCAAACAGTAGCAACAGAATAAACTGTATAGCATAGGAAATCATAGCCATCAGCTTGTAATAACCTTATAATGGAAGATAATCCATGAAAATATTGAATCACTATGCAGTACACTTGAAACTATACAATACTGTAAAACAACTACATTTCAATGAATAAAGAAAACACAATGAAACTAATAGAGCATTGTAAAGCAATGATACTTCAATAAATAAATAGCAGGATGAATAAAATTTTTAAAATAATAAAAAATAAAACATTTGGTGTGATTTTTGTGATCAAAAACACCTTTTGATATAATTAAAGTCCACTGGAGGACTACATACTGAAAGTCATTTGCAAAGACATTTCAAAAGATACCAGGTGAGAAGTTCTGAAAATTTCCATGTTGAGACAAACGGCAAGCTTCAAGTCTGATGTGAGCAGGAATGTCACCAGCAGACCACTGTATCTCTTCTTAGTAGTTTAGTTTGACTGTGCTGGATCAGATAAGCACACTCAAAGTGTTCTCCACTCTTCTTCACTACCTCATTTACCACCTGGCTTTGTAGAACCTGTCCCTGTGGGTAGAGTGTACTTCTCTGCCTGACTGATGCTGAATTTTGGTGTGTGACTTGCTTTGGTCAATAGGATGTGAACAGAAACAAGGCTTTAAAAGCTCTTGGTG